>JAQIXL010002747.1:0-12092 GCA_034700245.1 Poikilolaimus oxycercus | reverse complement strand
CGCTTCCTTCCGCCACTTTTGCAAAACTTCCGCTTCCGCTTCCGCGGAAGTCAAAATCCCAGTTCCGCACAGCCCTGACTCTCACACACCACCACGCATCTGCTTGGCCCGATTTCGAACCTTCAGAGTTCACACTCATCCATCCCACTTATCGCACCTTGAGGCCGTCGATCGAGAGGCGCCTCTTCTTTCTTATTGACGTGTCTACGAGCGCGCGCCTCATGTGAAAATGTCGAAATTCCCATGCGAAAACACGTCGGGGCGGGCGTTCCCCGGTTCATTTTCCCATTTGTTCGCCAACCTTTACCTCCTTTTCTAGTTGTACTGTTTAGTTCTCAGAATCAAAGATTGTAGTCTCCTTGCATGCGGGTTGTTTGTGGTTTTGAAGAACGCGGCGGGGCAGGCGCGCGCCTACAATCTTGTCTGCTCCCTCTCTCTGTCTGTTCCTTGCTTTGGCCTTGTGCCAGCCGAGTCTTCGTTCTTCACTCCTTCTATGTCGGCACTTTGATTATTTCGGGTTCTTGCTGATTCATTCACTGTCTCGGACCGGGGCTCTTCGGTTTGTCGACGACGTCGCGTGCAAGGCGCGCTCGAACTCTGTGCCCGCTCGGCTCCCACGCCAACACATTTCCCCTCCAGTTCTTGCTCATTGGTGGCGAACGACCTTTTTCTTCTTCTAACCTCTCGGTTCCTTTTGTGATCTTTGCTGACTCGCTCTTCTCTTATTATCTCACCTGTCTGGATGGACGCGCGACGAAAGAAAGCGCGGGCGCGCGCGCGTGGTTACGGTTTTTGGCAAACGAATCGATTTCGAAAACGTCACACCACACTGACAAAGACGCGCGCTCGGCTCTCGGGGGCGACGGACGGCCAGCGGCGTCGTCGGTGGCCAACCGACAGAGGGACGCGCGCCAATGCGCGTTGACCCCTTCATAGATTTTTCTTCGTTTCTCTTTCCTCTTCCTCATCTGTGATCTTTGACTTTCCTTCCTTCCCTCGTCATTCCGAAAATATTTGTCTTCGAACGACCTTGAATGTTTTCCTCTAGTCTCCCGAATAGTCTCGATCAAATCAATAGTGCGCGCGCTCCATGTTCTTTTCCGGTCTTATCGTGTCGATACGTGGTTGCGTCACCCAACCGCCGTCGCCGGTCTCGGGTTGGCTTTCCTCCTCTCTTCTCTTCACGTTCTCCTCGTCTCTACCACACCAACTAAAACGGGTCTCTTCTCTTGCCAACTCTATCGTCGAGAGCTTTTTGATTGATCACGGGTTGCCGTTCAATGAACGCTTCGCTAATTTCCCTTGGCACATTCCAGGCTTCATTATTGATCGCGATCTGTCAATCTTCGTTTACTCTCATGTTTTTCTTCTCCGGTCTCGCTCTTTTCGAAAGAGATTCACGCACGTGTTCGCGTTTAGAAACGTCTCCGTTCACTTTTTGTCCATCCGACAAGCCACACACCGGTTGCAGATTTTTTTTCCTTCTTCCCGAACAAAGAATGGTGGAAGACAAGGATGAGGAAAAGTCGGACGTGAAGAAGGAGGAGGACGAAAAGGAGGAGGAAAAGCCTGACGCTGCTGCCGTCGAGGAGAAGAAGCCGAAGAAGGAAGAGGCTGGTGAGGAAGAAGTCGAGGAGAAGATGGAAGTCGACGCGAGTAAGCCGGCGGCGTCATCGTCCAAGGAGTCGAAAGACGAACCAATGGATGTATCTGAGGAGGGAAAGGAGAACAAGGAAGAGAAGCCTTCTATCTTCGAGAACGTTCAGTTCAATAGGGTGCGTCATCTTTCCTTGTGCTTTTCTTTCTTTCCCCCGTTACTTTTGTCGACCAAGCCTTTCAACACCGGAAAACCTTGACGCGTAATGTTTGCAAAGTTGAAAAAGAGAGAAGAAGCTCGCTCGGGTTGACGCTTCTCTTTCGTGGAACATTGATGTTTCTCTCTTCATCTCGGGGGTCGCCGCCTTTATTGAAGTTTACTTTGTCGTCTCCGACGACGTCGTCGAAAGCAATTCTTGCAGGCAAATTCAATTCCCCGTTTCGTTTGTGACCCTGTTGACAATCTTCGTTTTCATTATCCTAACTTGCACTTTGCAGGATGCGAGAAATCGCGTAAAGCTCTACGTGTTATGTGAACAGAGAGTGTGGGATGATCGTGGCACTGGGCATGTCGCTTGTCTACCGACGCCCGATCAGCCAGGCAATTTTTGCATTGTCGTTCGACTCGAGGCGAACGGTTCGTTCTTGGGTTTTGGCTTGACTTTGACTTCCGTTCATATTCAGGTGTAAATGGAGGAACAATTGCAGAGAGAAATGTTCTCGAATCGAAGATCCAACTCGACACGATCTACCAGAAGCAACAGGTTTCTTCTTGTTGCTTCTTGCTTCTGGGGAGATTGTGTGAAAGGATGAGTGTGTTGACTCACCACAAGATGCTAAAAGTTTAATGGACTTGCCATACTTGCCATATACGACTCTGCGTTTTCTTGGCGTGAAGTATCTCGAAGATCTCTCTTGCCGCTCCATTTCGTACTCTCATCGCGACTAGTACATCCCCTAATGCG
The DNA here is from genome assembly GCA_034700245.1 of Poikilolaimus oxycercus. Taxonomy (NCBI): domain Eukaryota; kingdom Metazoa; phylum Nematoda; class Chromadorea; order Rhabditida; family Rhabditidae; genus Poikilolaimus; species Poikilolaimus oxycercus. The sequence goes on along the minus strand of JAQIXL010002747.1, from coordinate 9,531 downwards.
CTTTGACTCTCGAACTTTGCTGGCAGCACGTCCACCATGGCAACGGGAGGCGAGAGTTGTCGTCTTCGTCGCCCTCCGGTGCTCGGAGTGAAAATGTTGACGCTGTTGGCCTAATGTGGCTGCCGCTTCGCTTCTCTCCTTCCTCTGGGACGCGCCTCTCTCAACGTTCGTGCCACCCAGCCACCCACGTCCACACTCTTCAGCTTCTCATCCCTTGCCTCCTCGCAACACGAAGGCCGCATACACTACTCATCATGCGTGCGCACTTTTTGTAATGAAAATGCTAATCAGAAACAAGGCAACACGCAACGAGCACAAAACTTCCAGAACACTATAGGGAATACAAAAAAGCTGGCTAGCAACAGAGAAAAGAACAAGTCGAGAAGGAGGTCCGAGCCAGTCCGCGGACAAGAGCGTCAGAGAGCATGCACGGAATACAAAAAGGGTTGTTCCCCGATCTCTTTTCCGTGTTGCGAGCTCACGTCTAGGGTATTGGAGTCGACTTATTTTTCTTCTCTGCGCATTGCCTCCCGGCAAGTTTTCGAGTTGTCCTCTGGCACGCTACTCGAAGTCGAGCTCGCTTCTCCAGAAAATCAGTTCACGTGAAAATGAAGTGAAGTTGTCGCAGGGTCTTACAATTAGTTCTCTCTTTTTTTTTTCACTTAGAAATCTTGAATTCTTTGAGGCTTCCAACCTAGCCGAGAAGTTGCTCTTTCATCTCTGAACGTTTCTTGCTCCCTCATCTCTTCATTTCCACGGAGATGCTAGAAATTTTGTTGATTGCGGTCGTGGCGGCGGCGACCGGCGACCAGCAGCGGGCGCCGCGCCTGACCGACACTGGATGGCACGGTGAGGGCATGGGCGACCGACCGACTCGGCGGCGGTAGAGAGAAGGAGGAGGGGGATACATAGAAGGAGAGAGAGGTCTGAAGGTCTTGTGGCCTTTCCCTCAACCGAGTCGCCTCCTTGCCTTTTCCGACTCTTCGTTTTCGTCTTCTTCACTTCGCCTTTCATCTCGTCTCGTCGTTAGCGTGTTGCTATCCTGAGGCGTTCAAGTACACACAGCGTTTCTCTTGCGATGCTTTCGCCTCTTCGAGGAGCGACGTCGACTTTGCACCGAACCGGCTATGCGGGAAAGGGTGTCAACTTGCTCGATCTCTTGCTCTCCCTTTCCCTCCTTTCACAGAGAGAGTTGCCCTTCTCGTCCATGGGGGGGGGGGGGTCTTTTTCTTGACCGCTTTTTCTCTCTTTCAGTGCACATGTTTACTTGTCGGTTGTGTTTTTCCTTTCGTTCCGAGGCGTCGTCGTCACATAACGCAACATCCCCCACCCCGCTCGCTTGGTCGATGGCCAATTTTGTTTGTTGTGTGGGAGCAGCGAGCAAGGCGTGGGTTTCTTCACATTCTCACTCTCTCTCCTTTCACTTCTCACCACGTGATACATTCACACTCTTGGATGTTTTTTATGCGCATTCATTTCATGCACTGAGGTTGAACCTTTGAAGAGTGAGAGTTGAGTACCTATTTTGACACACGCTAATAGCTCGTCGTGTGAGCATCACAAGCTATTCTTGTCTTTGAGGGAGTCGACGTATTTGGTATGACGAAGTCGAGAAGGGCGTCAGAGACTTGGGTTGTGTAGCAAGCAGTGAGAGGCAAGCAAGCGCGCGTGTGTATCAAGGGCAAGGGGGAGAAGAGGAGAGAGAGGAAAACCAAACGGGGACTCGATGAATGACGCAAAGCCTAAGATATCGACGGCCACAAGACGACGACGGCATGACCGTAGTCGGCCTCTCTCCCTCCCTCTCCCCCTTAGTCGATCTAACTTTTCTGTCCCTCCATCCCTTCCATCGTGGCACTTCTCTGCTTTGCCCTCTTCGTGGCTCTCACACTAGGCCGCCCTTCTCTTTTGCTGCCATAATATGCATGGTGATTCGCATCGCAAAGAAATGTTGCTTAGTCTTGAAAGAGCGAGGCAGAAGAAGAAAGAATGCCTCCCCTCTCATCGTCTTCTTCGTTTCCGATATCCCAGCATCGCCGCGTCGAGGAGAAGATGCAGCCTTCTCTCGCACCGACATCGGCTTAGGGCGCCCGTCTCTCTTCTCCCTTTTTGCTCTTTTAGCGCCTCGACGCTGCTGCTGCTTCTCCTTGCTCACGGAGGTCCCTACGGTGCTTAATGACGACGCAAGCGACGCCCAGCGTCATGACCTCTTCTTATTCTTTGCCATCGCCCGCCTCATCACAGCCGTAGACGGGAAGGGCAGCTCATCGCTTTTCCGCATTGCGCCTTTCGTCGTCTCACTTCCAACAGGAAAAGCGTCATTCATGCGCTGGCGCCTTCCTTGAGAGACTCTTCTTCTCCTTCCCTCAACATTCCCTGAAGGAAGGTTGATGGTTGAAGGAGGGAAGAAAACCTTGTGACGCCCTTTGCCTGGTCTCGCCTCCTCTCGTCTTCTTCGCCTCTTTCCCCCTCCAGCTCCTCCTTCTTCCCGCTCGGCTGTCCTCTCTCGGTGGGGTCTGAACCTGTTCAGAGGGAGGAGAGAGGAGAATTTGTCGGCGAGCGGGGCGACGGACGGCCAGGGAGGGCGCCGCGGGAATGGACGTCCTCTTTTGTGCACTCACTTGAGATTGCGGGGGAAGGGGGAGGGAGAGGGGGGCAGGTCGGCCTTCTCGCCCCGTCACTCGCAGTGGTTCCAACACTTTCGAGAGAGAAAGAGACTTTCACCCAAAAGATTGTGTTGCTTCGAATTCTGGAACTTCCACCTTTTTTTCTCTTCACATGTTCGTGTTGCGTGGAGTGAGAGGGGAATTCTTTCTACTATGATCATGTTGAGCTCTCCTCTTTCCCCCCTTCCCTCCCCCAACACGCAGAGCCATTCGTTTCTACTTGGTATTCGTTCTCCAGTTGAGAGTCGAGTCTCACTTGATTGCTTTTGCATATAGTTGGAAGAAAGCTGAAGCTAGCTCCCGGGGGCTTGATTGCCTAACGGGAAGAGCACCTGTCGTCGTCTTCATCTACCTTGTGCCGAGAGGAGTCTCTCGCCTCAAACTTCAGCTTCAATAGAGGTTCAAGTCTAATGAAAATCCGCATTCCCCCTCCCTTCTCCTCCATCTCCTGCTTAGCAAAACGAGGAAAAACTTTTTTGCAAGATGGAGCACGCACGTTGTCGCCGTCGCAGGCCGTCGTCGTCCGACCCTGGTGGCGGCGCAGTGCTCTCTCCCCTTCTCTCGTCTAAATTGGCCTCCGTCCGCTCGCTCGCGGCGGCGGCCGGCGACGTCTCTCTCCTCGCAGTCCCTTTGCCCTGCCTTTTGCACATGCAGAACCTCACGCACATTGAAGAGTGAGGACGAAGAAGGAGAAAGGAAAGAGATTGAGGAAAGAATGTGTGGACAACCCGGTAGTTGCTGGCGGCTTCTCCTCTCTTTCTCGTCTCGCCTCCTTTCGAGAATCGACATTAGGCCCCGTCGCCTTTTTTCTTCCGTCTTCATATTGCTATCAAGGGAGCAATATCTCTAACCGTGGAAGTTTTTTCCTCTTTCAACTTTCTTGTCGTCTCCTTGTTGAGACTCTATCCTCACTGTCGTGGTTCCCTAAGACCCTCAGTTTGGGTACCCGAAATGGGCACTAAGACGAAAAGGGCTCAGGTGAAGGCCACAGCGCGCGCAACTCAACGAATGAGGAGGAGGAAAGTTGGCAAAAGGACGGGAAAGGGGGAAGAAGGTGTAGGAGGCTGGTCGGTGAGAGGTCGCCGCGGGTCTCTTTCTCCTCTCTCTTCGCGCCTTCCTTTTGCATCGCCCAGCAGCTCGTCGCCAGCACAGTCGCCCCTTGTGCTCTCGGTCTTCTCTCTTGCCAGTGTTATGTTTGCGCCCGGCGTATGCGTGTTGAGCTCGCCGTGCAAGTGAAGGAGAGAGAGACTTCGCACCCCCTTGCTCTTCTCTCTCCCCTCCTTCTCCTCTTCGTCTGCTCTTGGCTGGGGTGGCTGAGGTTCGACCGACGACCACGTGTGCATGTCCCTCTTCCTCCTCCTCTTCCTCTTCGACCCACAGTTATGCGCTGCGAGCGACGAGCATAGTGGTTGTGACCCCTTTTGGATCTCTCTCACATCCCTCTCTCGCGCGCGCCGAGTCCCCGCGACGCCTCCACCTCTTCCTCATTTGTCAAACCTCGCTACCGAGACCTCTGGCCTCCTTCTTTCGGTCTTCGATTTCTCGTGACCCCGAGGTGGCTATCCTAGAATCGTCTAAAAATCCCCCGTCTAGGAGCAATAATCTCCAGAACTTCATTACCGCGATAAGCTTGGGGGATTTTCTTGAAGGCTAAGGGTGTTCAATGAGATTGTCTTTCTTGTCTTCTTCCTGGGAGTGAGGGGGGCTGGAGACGGCGGTTCTTGAGTGGTTTAAAGGGTTTCTTTGGGTATCAAAGACACACACTCCTCACATGTCGAGGTGCCAGTGTCTTATCTATCTCTCTTTCGAGAGTCGAGGGAGGGGGTCGCGCCGGTGCCCGTGACGGCAGAAAGGGTAGAAGGGGAGACGAGAGAGTTGACGTGTTACGCCCATAAGAGGGCAGGGGGAGAAGGAGAGAGTGGCGCTCACCTCGAGGTGAAGGAAGGTTTGTTCGCGTGCCACCCAGGCAGAGGTAGAGAGAAGAGGGAGTCCCAACCTTCCTTCTTTTCTCCCTCCTCAACACGTCCCTCTCACTTCCTATAGAGACACCAACTTCTCTCTCTCCCTCACAGGCACTCACTTTTCCTTCTCCTTCCTCCTTCTTCTCGTCTTTTGATTTGGAAAGCGCGTTATGTGTCTGCTGTGCTCTGTCTTCTCCTGCTGCAGCTCCTCGTCGTGTGCGCGACGAGCGGGTGGTGTTTGTTGACTCTTTGGGCAATGGAAGGAGAAGGGGAGAGTCCCGGGCTTCTTTCGCGCCCTCTCCGGTCTCCCCTCCCTCGATTCCCTCTTTTCCTTCCAGAGACCTTCCAATCTCTTCCTTCCTCGTCCGTCTCTGAGCCTCATGAACCCGGGAGAGCCGATCAACGGGATTTGCTCCAAAGAACCACCCGTTTTCCCTCGTTCCGCATCTTCTTTGGTCCGAACTTTGGGCAGAGTGGTCGCGACGGGCCACGCTCGAGTCGGAGCATTAACACGTGAAGCAGAGGTTATCAGTTACCCACTCTCCTGAGACGGAGCAGCACTGGCATTCGGCTTTTTAGCGGCTGGGGTCGTTTCGCAACCGTAGCCGCTCCTTTGCCTCCATTCCTTTTCGTCGCTTTGCAGGCAATTGGACGTCTCTTGGCGTTTCTTTTGCGAGAGATGGCCTTGCAGCGTCGCCTTGAGAGAGTGCACGGATCGTGGTGTGCTGAGGGTTGAGGGCAACGGGTTGAATAGAGGGGGTGCCGATATTGCAAAGGAAGAGGCGAGCTGTTGGGGTTTGGACGGCCGGGTGAGGCGCGCGGTCGGGCCGAGAACGCGGGTGCCCGTCTTGTGCCCTAATGCTTAGTTGATTATTGCGTTTTGCCTTCCTTCCCTCCTCCTCCTCCTCCTTCTTCCTTCTCGTCCTCGTCCTCCCGCACCCCCTTCACGACGCGCGCCTGCTTGGGTCTTTCGCGTTCACCCTCCCTCCTCTCTCCTTCCCCCTTCATCGACCTCGTTAACACCAAGTTCGCGTGTCCGTCTGCCTCGTGGCTGCTTTGCTTGCTTACTTGTGAAGGGGAAAAGAGAGAGAAAAATATCCCTCACGTATCTGAGGATATCTCCCCTCATCGCCTTCTCTCCGCAGTATTCGTCATCATTGCTTCGTTTCTTCCTCTCGACCACTGGGGTTTGTGCACTAAATGAGATTTTCTAAGCCGAAGAGCAGAAAAGGACTTGCGTAGAAAGGGAAAAGAGGTTGGTGCGTTGCCAAGTGAAAAGAGATCTCACCCTTCATTTCCCTTTTGCTGCGACACCGCTGAACCGAGGGGAAGCTATGAGGGGAAGCTACCGTACTCAGGCATGCAGACGGGCCTAGAGACTTTGCTTTCGTTTTGATCTTCACGTTGTCTTGAAAACGAAACGTACGAAACAGGACGTCGACGGCGGCGGCGGGCTGCTAGAGTGACAGTAATCAAAAGATTCTCATGTGTGTTGGGGGTGCGAGGCGAGTCGAGGCGAACGGGACTGGAGGAGCGGCGCTCGGCTTCTTTTCTTTTTCTTGTTGTTCTCCTTCCCCTCTGTTCCTCCTCCTCCTCCTTGCATGTTGATTGTTCCTCTGTCTTTTCTCTTTTCCAAGCGAAAAGGACCCGAAAGTGAAGGTCGGAGAGGGTGAGATCGAGCTTGCCTCTGCATCCAAGGAGAGAGAGCGTGCTAATCTCTTTAGAGTGCCGGCGGCCGAGGAAGGAGGGGGAGGGAGGGGAGTTCCAGGGTGACGGCCTCGAACGCGCGCGCGTCTCTCTTCCTCACAGCGATAACTCGAAGTGGTGTCCGCTGGGGAAGTCTCTCTTCCTCTTCTTTCTCCTCCTGCTAGGAGTCCTCATCAGCTCTTCTTCTCTTGCCTTCCATCATTTTCTCGCCTCTTCACCCTCTTCTCGGGAAGAGGGAGAGAGGCGAGATGTTAGATGTGCTCTGGACTTGACAATTCACAATTCTTCCGCGCTGCCCTTTCCTTTCCCCGTGCCCGGGTCGTGGCATTTCTCCTCCTTCGACACTCACGATGCACGTCGTGTCTCGTTCGCTTAGAGCTGAATCTCGTTTCTTTTCCTCCTTCGAGCTGAGCTTGTGGACCTTTTGGGCACCTCGCTTTGTCTCCTTGCCAGAGGGAAGAGGGAAGGTCAGAGTGTCTGGACTAGTTTTCCGAGACTTCTATGGCATTTCTACAACGGAGCCTGATGACGCCCCCGTGTTGCTGCTAATGCCGGATGTTGATATTGGAAGAAGAACGTCAAAGGAGAGAGGGGACTCGACGTGGGGATGTATGCATGCGCGGGGCAACGTCTTTTTCTCATCTCACGAAAACAAGATGTTTTAGCTCGAGGAAGAGATGGGGGGGGGGGGAAATCTGGGATGTTGTTGCGGTTTTGCTGTGTTTTGGCCTTCTCCTCGTCGAGAGCCGTAGTGGGGGCATACGATGTGATCTGACGTTGGACTTGTGGTGGCGCGCCCTCTCTCTAACCATCTTAGAGACGAGCCTCGCCCCCCCCCCCTCCCTTCGCCTGCTTCCACTGAGGGCAATTGTTGCGAGCGCGAAGCAAGGAATAAGGGAGAGGAGGGGAGAGAAGGGTCGCGTCGGCCGTCTTCGGGTGGTGTCCACGAATTTGGGATTAATGGAGAACCTCGGGACGGGAGGGGGCGTCGAAGAGCAGCCGGCCCACTGAACGCGCATGAGACATGTGCACGAGCAAGAAGGAAGGATCAGAAGAAGAAATGGAGAGGGAGGAAGTGAGTGGTGATGTTGGAAGCAGCAGCCGTTGCCTTCTCTTCGCTCGTTCGTCGTCGTCGAAGGGGGGAATTGAGAGCACACCGCTCTTCGTGTGCATTATTCATCACTTGCATTAGGCATGTGCTAAGGGATGGAGGAGGGCGAATCGCGAGAAATGCTTTTTTTTTCTGCTTCTGACTCCTTGCACACCGGTGTCACGTAGATGGCTCTTGCTGGAGAAGAAAAAAGTGGAAGGTAGATCTTATGACTCGTCTTTCCGCCCAAGTGAACGCCGTCGTCGTCTCCTTTGGATGGGCAGTAAGACTCTTCCCTTCCTCCCTTCCATTCGTTTCCCAGTCCATCTTCTTCCACGTTCTTATCGCTGTGTCAGTTGCGAGGAGGCGCAGCAGGCCGTGAAGAGCTCGGCGCATCAGTTTGGAGTGGGGGGAGGGGGGTGCCCGCGAGGCGTTTTTGGAAGGAGAGCGAGAGAGGCGAACCGGGAGGAGGGCGAGCGAGGGTGCTGGCCGCCCGCGTTGCTTTCTTCTCTTCCCGTGCCAGTTAGTGCAGCAAGGGGACGGGTGTCCCATGCTCCTCGCCAGTCCATAGAGAGGAGAAGGGAGGAGGATCAGTCTGTGAGGGTTCAAACGACGCGAGCTGACTCTCTTTTTTCATCTATGCCCTTCATCGGGTTCGTTCGATGCCCCTCTCACCCTCGTTTGGCTCTCGTTCCTACCTCTGCTCCCCCCGTGCTCACACTCTCTTTCGTGTTTGCACGGAAGTGTGGCTTCTCGTGTGCTTGGGCGAGAAGGTGCTTTTGCAAGTGAGGCGAGGCGAGGGAGGTGTGACAAAATCTGGAACACCCCTCTTGCCTTCTTCTCCTTCTTCTCCTCTACCCCGTCTTTGTCCATTCGGGCGCGTCTCCTCTTCCTTCAAAGTTGTCGTCACCATCTCCACGAACTGCACTTCTTCTTCTCCTCTTCCAGGAGAAGGTCCCAGGGGTGGTCCATTCCCCGTTGTCTCTTGGAAGAAGAAGGAGGGAGTGCGAGGTTTCTCGCCTAGCGCCTCCTTTCAGCTCGAAGAAGAGAGAGCGGCGGTGTGTCTTGGGAGGAGGTTCTTTTGCGTCGTCGCGGCCCCGAGGCTCGCGCGGCGCCTTCTCGTTCGGTTCTCCATCTTCGCCTCCTGCGCAGGGCGGCCGAGGCGAGGCGGGCCGGCGAGGCTGCTGCTGCTTTGTTTGATTAGAGGCAGAGGAAAATTTGGCGGCGACGGCGGCGGCCGTCCCCCTCTCCCTCCGACGGGGCCTGAGGGGGTGGTGGAACCCCCCGCGGGTGCGCGAGCTCGCGCAGCCTTCTCCTCCCCTCCCTCAACCTCCTCCTCCTCCTTCTCCTCGCCTCGCGAGTGCGGTCGCCGAGGCCGCGTCGTCTTGAATTACCACCTCCTTCTTCTTCTTCTCTTTTCTCGTCAGACTCAGACTCCTCCAGTGTGTGGAGCCGCCGTCGCGTGGCCCTCAAGCAACTCGCCAGAGCTTTTTTCCTTCCATCTCATTGTTGGCCTGGGTACCTTTGATGCTAACGATGTGGTCCTTCCTCTTTCCCTCTTCGTATGACGCTGTGTGAGAGAGTGATGCGGACATCTTGTATTGCTATCATTCAAGTGCTTGTTTTGATCCTCCGTGACCGAGGAAGGAAGAGAGAGAGAGTCTCACACGCGTGCACATGCCTCTCTCTGACGCAAAGAGGAGAAAGAGTGGCAAGGAAAAGGAAGAGAGCCGCATTGCCCACAAGTGGCGCGCGCTCGCGTTGGTTGGCAGGCCGGCCGGCCGCGTCCTCGGTTTCCACTTTCTAGCTGTTTTTCTTCCTTCTCTCGTGGTTGAGGGGGGCTGGCCGACGACGGGAGAAGGGGGTCCCGCGATGAGAGAGGAGTCCGTCTCCCAGTGGGGGCGAGCTTTCGCGCGGCGCCGCCGCCTCGTTCTCGTCCTCCCTCGCCTCCTCTGTCATTCGTTCGTCGTCGTCGCTTCTCTCCTTCTTCGCCTCCTCCTCCTCCTCAGTCTCGTTTCGCTATGCTTCGTGGGGTCGCGGCCCGAATCCCCGGTGTGCCCGAATCCCCGATCCTCGCGAGCCCGAATCCCCGGTCGGCGAGCCCGAA
>JAQIXL010002746.1:0-12092 GCA_034700245.1 Poikilolaimus oxycercus | reverse complement strand
TCCGGCGGAGCCCGAGCAATTCGTGAAGGCCTTGAGAAAAACTCTCGGTTTTTGCTTACACACGAACATAGCGAGGATTGTTCCTTACAGAAGAGCATAGCTATTTTTGTTCACGCCAACAAGCGAATTGTTGTAAAATACTTTGAGCCCATAGGCCTGACGAATTCTGAAATTACAATTACTTTCCATCCAAACGAGGTCCGAGTCCGTGGTAACACAGGTGGTAGCACAGACTCTTCTCGCTCTGATTGTTTTTGTAAATATTGTCTTACAAGTGCATAGTTAATGCATAGCTTTCTGATAAAGCGTCAAGACATATTTCGTCCTGAGACAGTAAACATCCTGTAGCGGCATAAGCTGTTAGTGAGTTTTTTTTTGTTAGTGGGTTTTTGTGAAACGTAAACGCAACTCAAAATCGTAAAAATAGTTTATTCGCGACGAAAACAGATTCCATCAGACGCGCAATTCCGCTACAATAGGATCAAGTGAATTGACAGACTTGTGGAGGGTCCAGTTGAGCATGTTGTCCATGAGCTGATCTTGGTGCAGATGGTAGAGCTTTCGCATGACCGGCTTCCACTTTCGAGTTTCTTTCTTGTCGATTTCGATGCGGACGCTCGCGGAAGTATGAAGACGTTTGACTGACTGAGATATGATTGTCATTTGGGAAAATGAGAAGTTTGCTGGGACATGAATAGTTGCTTGAGGAACTCGAAGAAGCTGAAGACTCGATGTTAGCAACTCGGCCATGCTCTCTGGAGTCTGAGGAACGTCATAAACCGTCGCATTGCCAAGAAGATTGTCAATTTGACAAAAAGTGACTTCCTCGCATTTGCGTCGGCGTTGATTGATCCAGACTGAAGCAGCGTTGATAATTGAAGAAGAGGCGACGTTGAAAGTGATTCGCTTCGTTGGTAAATATTGCTCGAAGAAATTGAAGAGCACAGTGATCAGCTTGTCCATGGAGATGCTTCTTGAAGCGGTAATACAGAGGGCGCTGCCGCTGTCTTGCTCAAGCGAAATTTTGGCTCCCTCATCGCCGTCGTCTTCAAAGAGAATCATTCCGCTGTGCCGCTTGTCAAAATCGATGAAGACATCAAATTGGCAAAAAGGCTGATGCGACACGTTACAGAAGAGAAATGGATACGATTTGTTGGTTTGTTGGGAGCTTTTTAAATGGAAGGCAAACGAGATTTCGTCGGGTTCACGATGAAGTGCAACGCGAGAAATTTCAAAAGTGAATCTGCAGGCCTTCGAGAGAACCGCAGCGGTTGGTTGATCAAGAAACTCGAAGAGCAGCGCAAGATCTTGGGAGGTAAGAGGGAAGCACGTCATGCTGACAGTGACGTAATGGAGAATCTGAAGAAAGTAATGGAGAATCTGAAGCTCAGCTGTGATTTTTGCACTTCACACTTCTTATTGGTAGAGCAATTGCCACTTTGAACATCTTCAACGACACCACTTAAGGTCTATGAAAAAATGAAAGTCATGTCGCTTTTATTCACAAAAGATGTAAAATTTGCGATTTAAACAACGGCATGGGGAAAACCCAACATTTCGAGGCATGATTTATTCCCAAACAAGTCTGGAAAGGATAAAAGCACATGTACAATACAATGTGTTAAAACTTCAAAGCAAAATGAATCAAACTAGCGTTTTACTTGCGTTTGTCTTTAGGATGCGTCTTTGGGATGCGTTTGTGCGAACTGGGGCAAACTCGAGCACACAAGTTGGTCATGTCGGCTCTAAATCCAGCGCTTGTTGTCAATGTCAAAATAAGGACATTTTCGCCTGACATCACTTCAAAGGCGGAAGTATTATTCAATAGGAAAGAGTCCCTCTCATAAATTGGAGTGGCTTGGAGAGCATTAACGACGAGGTCAGCGTCATCGGGAGGCACTTTCAGTTCTAAGTGATCATTCAGTTCGCGGCGCTCGTCGAGAATCCATTCCACAATCACATCGGGCGAAATTCCGCGACCAAGTCCGTTGCTTGAGTGTTGCAGGTCGAAAACACTTGGCGACCAACGACGAAAGTCTTCATCTTCAATGTCAACAGAGGCACTTCCCGAAAGCGTAAGGCCGCGCACTGAAGCGAGAATTCTTGGCACGTGCTGGTCTTTTTCAAAATGCACCGGTATGGCTACCCGTACTATGCCGGGCTTGATGAGCTCTAGACTCGAAGTAACAACTTCAGCTAGTTCACGTTCGTCGGTTGCAATGCACAAGCCCGTGATATTCTCGAACAAAGTCAAGTTTGGGTTTCCGTTGAAGTAACAGATTTCCGCACAAATACGTTTTTGCTTGTTGAGAAATTGGGCAACGGTTTTGATGATTGTGGATGATTCCGTAAAGATTCGTACGCGTTTTGTTGACAAATGCTGTTTGAAAAAATCGAAAAGAACCGCGAATATCGTCTCACAGCAGGTTTGTGGACTTGCAGTGATAGAGAAATTTCCGTATTCCTCTTTAGAAACTGAAATAATTTCTTCGCCGTCTTCGAAAATAACAACCCCATCAAGAGTAGCGCTCAACTGGAAGATGACGGCAACTTTTCGAAGCGGAATGTCCGTGACCCCGAAAGTGAGAAGAGCCAATGTTTGCGGCTTCAAAGTTCGCTCATAGTCCTTCAGCAGATATTGAAACGAAAACTCGATTTCGTCGGGTTCACGAAGCCGGGCCGAGAGGAAAATCTTATAGGCGCATTTGCAAGTTCTCGAGAAGCGAGCAGCCGAGAGGCAATCAAAAAATTCGAAAAGCAACGTGAGTACGTGCGGCGTTAAGAAATACGACATTATAAACAACGTTGACTCTCAATAATGGTGAAACTGCTTTGAAGACAGTGCATTGGCGGAGCACTTAGCACTTTCGTTTGAACCTTGCTCTAGGTACATTGGGGGGCAACAACACAAACTAATAATATCACTGGTCGCCTTAACCGCATTAGCGAATCTTTTCAGATTTCTAGCAACAGCAGGTCTTTTCCACACCGTTTATTCATTTGGCGAAAACTTGTAAATAACCTCTCGTCAGGCATAATCAATATTTCAAGGCAAGCTTAATTCAGAAAAATATCATTACAATTTCCATTACGTTGACATCATGGGAACAATTGTGAAAAAAATTTCTAAAGTATATCTTGTCTCATGAGTCATATTTGAAGTGTCTGAGCACATTTGAGCGAAAGCGAATGTACAGGCCCTTCGAGGAGGTCAAAGGCTTAATATTCAGGGTCACTGTTAAAATTTGACCATTTACCTTCACTGAAAAGGTGAACCAATTCGGTTGAAACGCGTGCCTTTTGTAGACGAGATTCTTTTTAAGAACATCTACGGTGCGATCAGCATCTTCCGATGGCACATACAGCTCCAACTCATCATTAAGTTTCCGGCGCTCGTCCTTAATCCATTCTAGAATAACTTCGGGCGAGATTCTGTAAGGGTCTTCGAAACGTCCTTTGTAGACGCACGGCGACCAACGACGAAAATCTTCTTCTTCGATGTTCGCAGCGGTCCGACCCGAAAGCTCAAGGCCACGCACCGAGTTTAAAACTCTCGGCATATGCGTACGAGCATGAAAATGCACAGGCAAATCCACGCAAGCTATGTGAGGCTTGATGCGCTCCAGGCTAGTAGTGACCAGTTCGGTTGTTCTGTCTTCGCTGGCTTCAATGTATAAACCCTTGATATTCTCGAGAGGCGTCATGTCCACAGGACTGTCGAGATACGAGACTTCGTTGCAAACGCGCCTTTGCTGATGGACAAATTGCGAAACGCTTTTGATGATACTTCGCGATGGAAAGACGAACTGGACGCGCTTTGTTGGCAAATGTAGTTTGAAGAAATCGAAAAGAACTGTGAAGATCGTCTCGCAGGACGTTTTTGGGCTCGCAACTATAGAGAAATTTTCACTGGTGTCTCGAGAAAGGGAAATAATGTCTTCACCATCATCGTCGAAAATAATCATGGAGTTGGGGATGAAACCCAATTGAATGGTCACTGCAATTGCTCGAATGCGCGGATCCGAGCCCCGGCAAGTAAGAACATTCAGCACTCCTTCTTCATAATTATTCCTCGAAAACGAAAACGAAAATTCTATTTCGTTCGGTTCGCGAAGCCGAGACGATTGAAAGATCTCGTACATGTATTTACAAGTCCTCGAGAAGCGAGCAGCTGAGAGGCGATCAAAGAATTCGAAAAGCAACGCAAACTCATGAGACGTTAGGGGGAAGCTCGACATTATGTACGACGTCAACTCTGAATAACGGGGAAACTGCATTGAAGGAGCACCTTGATATTTCTCTTAATTCGCACCTCTTTTAAACCGCGAGGTGGTAACAACGTCGAGCTACACTATTGTCATTCATCGCCAAAATGAGGCTTCCGTTTTGAGATCCTCTGAAAAGGTAGCGCTCACAAGAGCCTACAAGACACAGAAGTGCTAATCGAATGCTCTGCACTCATCCGTCTCCTCTATAACAACATCACTCAGGCAACTATAATGACTGGCCCGCTAGCTCTTGGTAGGAATTTCGTTCAAATCTTCGAATTTCTAGATCGAAAATCATTCATTCGTTTAGCAAAAACTTGTAAAACCATTTATGCAATCTCTCGACATGCCCGACTACGTGACGCTTGCAAGTTCTCATTTGATTTCTGGTTCTGCAAGACGGAAGCAGGCGCCGCACGCCAGTATCCTCAGTCAGTCTTCGCATGCATTTCACCTCTAGCACGCCGAAAAATTCGTGTTTCAATTTTCATTGCCAGTACAACAAACGACCGGATGCAGTTTGTCCTTTTAAGAAATGGTCGAGAGGCGATTTACCTAAAATGTGTCGACCGAGACAGTTTCGAAGTCTTTGCAACGATTGCCACACCTCTTGAAGTCCTCTTCAACACAGTCTTCGAGTTCTTTCGTGCAACATTATCGACAAAGCGAGTTATTTTCTATCAAACCTCTACTCAAATATTGAATGCCTTTTCTGCTTCGATTAATACGCAGCGATTGCAGTGCGTTCGGATGGATTTTCAGCATGGCAATATTTATCAGATGCAAGAATTGCTTCGCGGTCCCTCCAAGCGCAACGAAATGGCGGAGCTTGTGACGACTGCCCTGGAACTCACACGGGCTCAGGAGCAGACGTGGGCAAGGGTCGGTTGAACCGGACCCCTCCCTTAAAATTTTTGACAGGGGAGAGATGAGAGGATGAGAGAGGGGGAAGAGGAGAGGGGGAGGGGGGAGGAGAGGGAAATAAGAAAGAAAGAAAAGAGAAAAGAAGAAGATGGAAAAAGCGTGGAGAGAACAAAGGCGGGAAGATCGACGCCAAAGAAAAGAAATGCGCGCGCCAAAAAACGCGCGCGCGCATATTTTGATCCACCTGAGTAGAAAAAGCCTTGGCTTTCGAAAGGCTTCCTTGACATAGAAACATTCCGAATTTGAGGGTGCGTTCTTCAGCAAACTTAGGCTTCAACACACGGAGAATCCAATCAAGGAAAGAGCAGAGCGAAAGAGGCTAATTTCGTCTAATAATTTAAGGGGTCCGGTCGGTAGAACATTTTGGTCCGGTCGGGTTACCCCCTTAAAATATCGCATATTTTCTTCAATGTTGAGGCCAATCTATACACCATTCGACGCGTCTCGATGAGCTAGGAGGTTTACAACAATAAAATAAGGGGGGAAGCCCAGTGAAAACGCGTTGAAAAGGCGAAAATATGGGTTTTTGGCATTTCTTCGTTCCGACCCCTAAACTTTTTAGACCAGATTTCAGATTTTGCGCCTGGAAAGTGTCCTATGGCTGAAGCGGGGGATCTGAGCGTTATTTTTTAGTGGCTACTTAGTTGTTTTGTCCTTTTGTCCCTTCCCCCTCTCCGATGTTGCTATAGTTGTAATGTTTTGTTTCGATACCTTTTGGCAGGCAATAATTTCAAGACCAATTCATTCAAGAAAATTTTTCACCTATAGTTTTCACTACTTTTCCGTTTGTACTCGTTTCTCGCCCGCCCGGAGGATGTTCCGGCCGGGCTTCGCCTCGCCTCTACAATCCTTCCCCTTTCCCCCTTCTCCCAGATCAGTGTCATCAATAAAGAATCCGTCGATAGGCCGTGGCCACAACGCGCGCTTCTCATGGCCTTCAACGAGATCGTCTATAGCGCGCTCGCCTTCTCCACCTTCACCAATGGGCAGAAAACGAACCTGGTTTGTTTACTTTTGTTGTTGTTTGCCTTGTTTATGATAATATTGAAAGTAAGCAAGGTTGTTGTTCTTTTAGAAGGCACCGGGCTTCGCGGCGATGTGCTTGGCATTGTGTTTGGTGATGCCGACGATGCTCGTGATTCTACGAAAGAGCGCCGGCTACCCGCTGCCCGTCTACTACCACGACATCGACACGCAGCTCAAGTCAGATTGCCGAGGGTTTTAGTGAGAAAGCACATTTCAGAGGATTTGGTGGACTCGGAAGACGGACGACGACAAGAAGTCGTCGCAGAGAAAATCGACAGCATTCTCTCCGTCGGTAGCTGCCGCCGCGGGGGCGATGACCATCGACAACAAAGCCCTCCCCTAATCCGACAGGATAATTTGCCGAAATAAAGCGCTGCTTCTTGTTAGTTCCTATTCGGCCTTACCGCAAATGTAAGCATTTCTTCTGTGAAATGGGCGCGCTAACTACAATATTCTGTGAAAAGAATAAAGTTGGTTGCAGTGCAGCAGCGAAAAGTTGTTTTATTAACTACAGAAAGAATTGGTGAAGATGCGCTAGGGCGGCGTGATGCGGCGAGCATTGCTGCAAAGAAGGCATACAGATGGAAGAAGAGATGAGAAAAATTGAACAGCAGCGAAAAAAAAGAAGCAACAAATGGCCTTCTTCAGCAACGAATTGTTTTGAGAGTGAAACATGGTTGAGTACAAAGAAGTGAAATGGAAAAAAAAGGCCCAGCGACAGTAGACAGAGCTCTCTCGACTGTGAATTGGTTGAACAGGGAAACATAGATAGATTGCCTCAGCCACAACTCTTTGGTGCTGACAAAAAATTAGTGACTGAATTTTTAGACGCAAGCATGTAATCGATGTAATGCTTGTTGATTATCGATGAAGAACTGCGTCTTGACTTCGAGTGATGCGCAGCCTGAAAACATTTGTTCAGCGGACCCGATTGACTCCTATCGATGCGCAAATAAAGAGTGAAATGTAATGTCCTCTTGGAAACATAAATTTTTTAGAAGCACGACCCGCATTCTTTCACGAATTGCCAGCGGCACACTGAATCCCGTTTTGTGGAGTGGCTGAATCTTATGAGCGTATCGTGCATTTGCGTCTTCTGTGCGAATTGAAAAGCCTACGACATCATCACATTGGACTCTCTGTCTCATATTCGCTCTCCCATTAAAAACTCTCTCAATTCCACCCACTTCACGGTCTTGGCCGACGATCCGAGTTCCTGGAGGACTCTCCTGATGGCCTTCGAGGCGTCATCGTTTCTCTCGAAAGTACTCAAATCCACGTTCTCGATGCCAATCAGACGGTCATCCACTCGAATACGGCCGTCCTTGTAGGCCGCGCTGTCGTAGAAAACCTGAAAAAGAAAGTGACAATCATCATGCACTACATTTTCCCCCGCTCACCTTCTTGACGTAGATTCCACAGTCCGTCTTCTTAGTGCCTCGAACGACCGACCGGGCTTTGAGGCTTACTCCGAGACTGGCAATTCCCGTGTCGTTCAAAGGAATCACTAGGTCGACAATCTGAAGAAGGCGAATGAGCAAGGCTCAAGGCACATACTTCTTCCTTCATGACTCGTTCCTCTAGTGGCGCCGGTCTAGAGAGGAGGGGCTCCTTTTCCGAGACAGGCGTAGGGAGAACTGTTGACGGCCCTAAAACGACTTCTATTTCTGGTTAATATGATCAAATCTTTTCGACCCGTGGTCTCTACCCTCAACTGTTGAGGAATCGACCAGCTCAAACATAAAGGACTTTTGAAACAAATTACATTGGCTGAGGTTTGCCGTTGACCCACTCGAGCGATTGGGCAACGACTGCATACCTTTCTGTTTTGTGCGATGATTGAAACCGGCCATCTTTTCGCAAAGGGCGAGGAAGGAAGGAGAGGCTCCTTTTCAGCCGGCGGCCACGATTACTCATTCGCTCGCCTTAGGCGTGTTACCCATAACATTCGTTCGTGGGGGCCCGATACTGCTGATTCACCGCGTCGTTAGCCACGACACCCTCTGTGTCTTGCTTTTCCTTCTCGAACGCCACCCCTGAGACCAGCAGAATATTCCACGTCGTCAAGAATCATAACAGGCAGCCCACAGATACCCGGAAAAAAACTATCTAGCCAGCTTGAAACGAAAAAAATTTCCTAGTGCACCTTGTCAACAACTAACGACATACTTCTGTAGTGAAGCTAACAAGACCGACAACTAACAATAAGTGCGAGGCAAAGGCGTTCTCTCGTCAGGATTTGTCTTCCATCATCAAATGTGCCACTGCACTCGGTCGAGCCCCGGTTTCAACGATTTACACCGGAGCCGATAGAACGAGAGTCGATGGAAACATGTCGGCCAGCTTTGTAGAGGCAATGCACTTCAACGACTACCGAAAGAGGTCGAAGGAGAAGCGTTTTTGTTTGTTTATGACCTGCGTCGGTCATCTTTGATTTTCGTGTTTCAGATTTATTCAATCCTTTTATTCGTGAAATCAATGTGGCTTAAAGAAAATGTAAAACGGCCGGGAAAAGAAACTTTCAAGAGAAGACAAACATTCAGGAAAAGAACATTGAAGAAAAGGGCAAACCTCTGAGGTCTACTAGTTGCCGAAGAATGATGCCGATTTATTCGAGTTGACCTAGGAGATCAAAACATCGTTGAAAGGGGGACCTTGGATTGCGAGCTTCAGAACAACACCATCCGAACGGCGAAATTCCCAACGGCCACGATCGCGCTCTGTTCTTTGGCCGTTCAGCTCGTCGAATGGTCGAACCAGCGTGCCACGCGGCTCGTTGGTCCATTTCATATTGACGAACTGAATTTGCCGACGACCTTCGCTCCAGTCTCTCATCAGCTTGTTTATGCCGCTTGCCGAGATCTTATTCTCCCCGACTTGAAAGCGGCTCCATTGAGCACGACTCAAAACTTCGTCGTCCAGCTCCAGTGTTGAGCAGATCTCTTTAAAGCCGGAAGCAGTTGCTTCGAACCTAGCGAGTTGAAGGATTTCTGGCTGCATGAGAAATGCTTTCGACAGAGGACGACGCCAGTCTATGTCCAGGCACTCTAGACTTTGTGTCCGCGCCATTAGCTTTATGAGGGCTTCTTCGTCGGCGTCCTCATGCATTGACTCGCAGCATGGTCGTCCACGGCAATGCGCTTTGTAGAGAAGTAGCGTCTTCGCAGTCGTCAAGGCCCGGATGTTCAGGCTTAGGATCTCATCCAAATGGAGATTGGTGCAAATGGTTTCACGAAAGGTCGAATAGTGAGAAGCTCGTTGAAGAAGAATATCGAGAGCCTCCTTAACAAATATCCAAGGCTGAGAGAAATCCTCCAGAGCGAAAACTAGTCGGGGATACTGGCTTTGTGGACGACCAAAAATAGTATGCACGTTGGTTCGAAGAGCCCGAAGGGCTACATTTCCGATTGTTAGCCGAATGGCTTTAGGAACTTCTGGCGCGTCGGCCTTGATATCCTCGTCATGATACTGGCAGCCAAGGGACAGGTGTCGAAATGCCGAGGGGGTGTTTTTTAGAATCAAAGTAAGTGAATGTTCGGTAAACGAAAGCGGAGTACGTTGAAGGAGAAAGGAATCCAAGAGGGGATGCACTTCATGAAGAACGAGAAGTTGAATTAGGTCCTTGTCGAGGAAGCGGACAATATGGTCAAGAGCGTTAAAGGGGAGAGCGAGTAATCCACTACAATCTGACATTGCAACGCGAAGAATGAGCGTAGACCGATTTACTTCTCGGTGCCTCTTCGCTTCACACTCGCGTAATTCGCAGTTTAAAATATGAGAAGTTATCTGTAAGAGTGCGAAAGGTTTTAGTACAAAGTCATTTTGAGTCAGCTTGAAGTATGACAGATAGTCTTTGATTGAGATGAGCTCCTTCTTCATCATCTACTGCCCACACTTAAACATGACTTGCTTGCAATCGTAGCGGTCGGCGATCACCAAGACTGCTTCAAGAGTCTTCTGGTGCATGAACGGCGCCAATTGATTGTAGAGAGAATGGCGGAAGGCCGCGAAATCTTCCTTCTTCAGATCGCTCCGTTGAACATCTGAAGATGTTCAACGGCCTCTGATGTAATTGGATAAGATTTTTTCCAACCGTGATGCAAGTACCATTGTCAGGACAGATTTTTGTTGTTTTGAGGCAATGCTTGAAGGAATAACAGAACATCGTATTTGTAGACTTTAGCAGAAAATAAGTTGCATGAACAGGAATTTCACAACAGCCTCCGACTACCTAACACTATGGGCTCATTCTCCCCAAAACGTTCTCTTTCTGAAACGCACCGTGTTGATCCGTGTTGCATGTTTTGCGATGATGAATTGTACCACAGAAATGATCGAACAAGAATTTCTATTCGCTTAACTTCTGTCAGAAAATTAATGTCAACGAAATTCGTTGCACGGTTCAGGCAAGAGCTAAAAGGCTGATGACGAAAACATTGCTGGGTTGGAATGCGCGTGTCGGTTATTAGAGGTTGTTTCATACGACCCTCTTCATTGACCTCAAGGAGCCTGTCGCCCGTCTTCCGGGTCTCCCTAGCAGCTGATGTAGACCGTACGATGTAGAAGACTCGCTCTCCTTTGGCCGTTTGTCGGCCCGTCATCGTGAAACCGAGTCCGCCTCATCCTGAAACCCACGGTTTTAGCGGACACATTTGAGAGTACAAATAAACTTTCGTTGTTTCAAGGGGAAGGCCAAGTCGCTTCATGTATGAAGACCAATTTTAACCATTTCCACGTTGAGTGTGTTGTTGATAGCTTGTGACTCCCGCGGCTGTGGGCTCGGGATCACTAGGCGGGAAAGGGGAGGTGGTTTCACCGTTGGCAAGGCCGCCGCTTGGCACAATCGTCGAGGTAGAGTCGAGCTCGTTGGAGGAACATCCGAAAGAGAACAAAATGGCTTTCCAAGAATAAATCATTGAAGATGTTTGTAAACGAAGCACATGAAAGAGAGCTGAGACGGAGACTTCAATTTAGTAGTTCTTCACTTGCTTTGGGATCCGAAACTGTGCCAGCCTCATCGAATACCCATATCTTGCAACATGCAACTTTTTTCCCCGGCGCAAACTCTTCCGGATTCCCCACTTTCGATTAACGTTGCAATGCAGGTATCTTGAGACGTAAGAGAAATTCTTACAATTAGTGAACCGGTCGTGTTTATCCGAGACATTGAAAAGAAATTCAATCGTCTTTAACGCGGCGACTTTGAAACCGACGAGCACTTTTAGTGCCATTCTCACCCGGACATCACTCTCGGTTGGTTGGTTTCGAACTCGTTGAGCCCTGTCTCCTGTGTCTCAAAGAGGATTGAAGTGTTGGATTCGATCGAATTCGTGAAGTCGCTAATAGCCATCTTTTTAGTGTCAGTACCGAAGCTTTCTTTACTTGGTCATCCAATTTATTTCACAAACAATTTCTGCACAAATATCACACAAATACAGTAGGAAGATGACTTTAGACGAAGGAAAGAGGGGAAACGAGGGTAAGTGACGAAGAA
Organism: Poikilolaimus oxycercus; assembly: GCA_034700245.1. Lineage (NCBI taxonomy): Eukaryota > Metazoa > Nematoda > Chromadorea > Rhabditida > Rhabditidae > Poikilolaimus > Poikilolaimus oxycercus. The sequence goes on along the minus strand of JAQIXL010002746.1, from coordinate 380 downwards.
TGGGAAGAGTGAGCTGAGCCTTGTTGTTCTTTTTGTGAAAGAGTAAGTTTTTTGTGTCTTATTTATGTGTGCCCCTAGAATATCTGGAATTCCATGGAAGGGAAGAAGATCAAACAAGCAAAAAGGGTGCATAAAAAGAGAAAAATAAATTGAGACCCATAACTGTGGAAGAAACACACGACTTGCGAGAAACGTCCGCAAACGAAATAAATCTTCAAGGCAACGTCATTTTTCTTCTTCTTGACAGTGTCATAAAAATAAAAATACGAAAAAAAAATTGCACAAGGGTCATCATAGAGGAAGAATTGATCACTAGAAGAAGGCAACGGTTCCCGAGGAGGCGAAGAAAAGGGGGAAGACCAAAGGCAAGGTGTACGGTA
>JAQIXL010002745.1:0-12093 GCA_034700245.1 Poikilolaimus oxycercus | reverse complement strand
ACGAGTGCTTACGAGTGCTTATGAGTGCTTATGAGTGCTTATGAGTGCTACGAGTGCGAAAGGTTTGCATGCGCCCATTGCCACTCTTCTTTTCTTTCTTCTTCTTCTTCTGGATAACAGATGCTTTCTTTACCAAAGTGATCGATGCTTTCAGATGTTACGTCTACTTTTTTTGGCCTGGCTTTCCATGTGGAGCCTAATTGTAAGCAATTCCGATCTTGAGAAGTTCTTCCACACATACACTAACAAGACCGACTGCCAGAACAATTGCAAGGCCTTCTGCGGTAACAACGTTGGCAAAACGGGCTGGTGGTGCAAACAAAGCATGCGTTATGTTGACAAGTGGTGGTGTATTTGTGACGAAAAAAAGGAGTGGATGCTTCGTCCGCCGTAAATTCACAACAATACCACAATCGTTGTTTATTGACTGCGAGTTTCGTTTTTGACAACAACTTGCGGATAAATACGATTTGCTCTCGCTGCGCGCTTTTCCATGAAATAAGTGAAGCATCGGCAGACGACCACTATGAACCAAGTGTTGACTAGAATATACAGAAGTGAACGGATAAAGTAGAAAATGTACTGAGAAATCACTCGATTGTTTGGGTCATCCTTGAGATGGACAACCATCTCGGACCCTTCGATAAGGCCGACGAGCAGGAAAATGCCTTGTAGAAGTAGTTTTAGACACGAGAAGACATATTGCAAGTTCCATAAAATCTAAACTGACTCAAAAACTTGGAAAAAAACCCACAGCTATGATTATGTGAAGTAGCAGGAGATGCGCACTTTCAATGAGAAGTCCGACTAGTAAGCTGACGGTCATTACCACTTGCACGAAAAACAGAAAAGACGCTGTGTTGAGATTTCCCAAAACATTCGGCGGAGGCGATTTGACGTAATTGGCCATGGCCGCTACTGTCACGAGCATCGACGGCACGGACAAGACAGCGATGAGAGCCGAGCCAACCTGAACTTATTTGCAACAGGAGCGAAAAACCTTGACGTTCATCAAACGACACAGACATCGATAGCGGGGCTGCAGCAACGAGGGTCCCTCGGCTTCTTGATGGCGGTTGGGCATTGCGCAGAGTCGAAGTCGCACGACGAGTGCGCAAGGGCGCTACGAGCGCGTCAGGCGAAGAGGTGAATCACCTTCGCATTGAAGGTCGATGTCGACTCTGTGCGCCGCGGGTTGCGGGGAGAACCCGTTCGACTAGGTGGTTAGAGAGGAAACAGGGAAGGCATTCCAAAGGCTTTCATCATGAAGTTTCAGGTCGTGTTCATCGACTCAGTTTGCCTTTGCTCTTACTCAGCTGTTGTCTTGTGAAATAATGGTCCAAGAATGTTCTTATTGCTCACGACTATTGTACAAACAAAACAAAGAAACAAGAACTAATCTCTCGATGGCAACGACTGTCGCATGAGACTGCAGAAAAAGTCATTCGATGCACATTCACCGGAAAGAGCAGAGGAGTTCACCAAGAAAAGCACGAGATGAGATCCGAAATACCAGAAAAGGAGAGCGAAATTGAAAATGACGAAGAAGATCATAGAGAGTTTGTCGATGATTGAGAAGATTCGCTGCCATTTGATTGCTCGTCGCTCTTCCTAAAAAATTAAAAAATTTGAAGGGAAGAAAATCTCTCTCACATCTTCGTTCTCTTGAAGAGTGTTTCGAACTTCAACAAGCTTAGCGTAAAGCTTCGTAAGGTCCGTAGTAGCATGTCCCTCGGCTTCCTTTAGCTCGGCTGCTCGCTCAATTGCGGGGTTCTTCTTCTTCTTCACAAATTTTGTTCGGGTCAAGAGACAGAGCCATCTTGGGGGCTCCAGAGCCTTGTAGAGAACCCTCTCGTGAGTGAAGATTATGATGACGGAGACAATGATTGCGACTGATACAACAACGACTTCGGCTTGAACAAAGCTGCCTGAAAGACTTGGATCATTTGAGGTAAGGACACTCACCAAGAAGCGGAACTCCACTGGCGCTTTTCGGAACTTCTCTTGAAACAACGTCTAGGAACACAGTCAGCGTGAGAAGAGTTGTCAGTCCGAAGGAAACCTACATTTTGGTTTGAAATAAAGCTATTGGTTGACCAGAAAACCTTCTCCTCTCGTCCACCATTCAAACCGTGCGGCGTGAAGATTCCGACTAATGAGATCTCGACGATCAAGAAGGCTGGCACGAGAATGACGCTGACGTAAAACGATGGTCTTCGGGTGAAGCGCTGAAGGAGAAAAACTTGGAACGATTTGAAATCTTACAAAAGCAATGGCATGTGAGTCGTGATCACTTCGATTCATCTTCACAGAAAAGAAGTCGTGAAGTTTCCATTCGCTGTCTTCCTGTAAGACGTTCGAAACACGATAAAAAGCAACGCACGTAATAATCTTGGCTGATTGGTTCAAGAATAAGATTGTTGTCGAGCTCATCTGGTCCATAAGTAAGTGAAGCAAATATCGACGTGCAGGTCTGCGTGTCGAAGGGAAAGTTGCTGAAGTCGAATTTGCAGCGGATTTCTTCGATCTGAAAGAAACTCGTCGTTTTAATGAGAATGGCAAACCTTCGGTAAATTTAGTCGAACGCTTCCATTGCTTTGAATCACAGCATTTGGTGAGTGCAAGTTTTCACTGTGGATACTGAAAAGGTGCATTTCAACAGGAAGAAAGGTGGCCTGACCTGTTGATGAAGTTCACATCGGGAATCCAAATCTCGTCCATCGGCACCTTCACATCCTCAAGTCGATTCCATCTTTGAGGATTCCAGTTAATGAAGTCGTCGTGCCATAAACTATCAGCTTGAAGATAAATTCGTATCGTTTCCTTTTTGACGTTCTAAACTTTTTTCACCTGACCGCCTCTTGGAAAAGCTCTTACCACTTTCAAGATGGACATGATTGAGATGTGAGTCGTAACGTTTAGAGCTCGAAAACCTTTCACCGGGATTCCTCTCTTGTCATAATTTGTGAGAACCTCGCCGATTAAAGCTCTTCTTGTTGGTCCTCCTGGCGGTCCTAGAAGAACATAAAAGCCAACCATGACTCACCTTGCTGAGCTGCAATAAAGCCAAGAATACAAGCCAAGACGGTGATCGAACGGCTGGCCATGGCTGAAGCCAAGAATTTTTTCGCCGTAGCACCTTTCCCGCCTGGTTGTGCGGGGCGGGGAGACGTCGGCGCCTGCGAGGTGAAGGGGGAAAGAGAGAGACACCACTTCGCTGCCCTGTCTCCTGTCTTCTCTGGGCAGTCAAAAGAGGATGCGCGCGGCCTTCGGCGACATCTAATCAATTGATCCGTCTTCAGTCGGACTGCAAGCAGTTTTGATGCCTTCTTCGATCTTCGTAATTTGGAAGTTGAGCTAAAATCCTCATGCACGAGACCTTCACAACCGCAAATCGACCTTCCTTTTCCATCTTCGATGATTCATCAACAAGTTCCCGGTGAGTCGTTACGTCGGAATGCGCTGGCGAGGCGTGCTTGTGATTGCGGAGAGAATCGGGCAACTGAATTTGTGTGTCGATAAATTTGCTTCACTCCGAAATTTGCAAGAGTTTTGAAAGCCTCATCAAATAGCATCAGACACTGGAATGACCCTTGGCCTTGCCATGCTAACAAGGCAAATCTTCCTGTCTGCCAAACCGCATAAAAAGGCTTGAATATACTGCTCTTGGTCAGTGTTCCCGCCGTCGTTCCAGCTCTCAAGAAGGAAGAAGATGGCCGCCACCTCTGCCGCCCTCGCCATCGACCCGCCCGCCGCTCTCATCGCTGCCGGCGGCGGAGTCGTCACGCACACGCTGCAGAACCCGAGCGCGACGCGCCTTGCTTTCAAGGTGCCACATCTACCCTTCTCCAAGATGACCTACGTCTCTTCGTAGGTCAAGTCATCGAACAACGCGGACTACCGCGTGAAGCCCGTCTACGGCTTTGTGGAGGCGGGAGCCGCCCAGCCGCTCGAGGTGACGCGCTCGGCCGGCGCGCCCAAGGAGGACAAGCTCGTCATCCAGTTCGCTGAGGCGTCCGCCGACGCCACCGACGCGCAGGCCTACTTCAAGACGGCGACGCTCCTCGGCGAGGTCACCCTCCCGCTCAAGGCCGAATAAACACTTCACGAGCAAAGCTTATCCGGATCTCTTGAGCAAGTAAAAAGAGAATGGAAGGTGCAAGTAAGGAGGCTGAAATTCGAACATGGAGAGTCATAAGAAAGATGAAGAAGCAGCTATCGTCTGGCTGGTTCCGGCACGTAATTTGCTCTCGAGATATTGAGCTTCTTTGGATAGCCATAGTTCCATCCGAAGGAAGTGATATGTATTAGACCCCGAATATGTGGAAAAGGGTAAAGAAGCACAACAGATGGGAAGTCCCTCGAGTTGCAGAGAGTGCCGGCAGTGAGTCCCAGAGTTTCCTGGTGCGGCTCTGTCAAGCTCTTAAACATCATCCTTCTGGAAGCATTCAAAGGCGAAGCGACGCCTCGTCCCTCCCTCAAGTCACGTCTCACTTGAAAGGCGTATAAGGCTTTCGCTTCCTCAGAGGGGCTGACTGGACTCGTGAAACCGATTTCTGGCCCAGGTGAATGCAGGAGACGCCTTGCACGTCTTGGAATCAATGAACCACCCAGCGCTTGGACATAAACCTCCACCCCGTACTCCATTGAGGGGCACTCCCCCGCTTCTGCAGGATGTCACCATATGTTTTGAAGTGACGGAGCAGTGGCCGCCTCGACGGCTGGAAGCACCAGGGGACAGCTCCCGTATTCCGTGATCGGGAGAGGTCGACCCTCGGAGATCGCCAGCCGGCAGTGACGAAAGCCCGCCGCCACGTTCAAAAGCCCAGTCTCCGAGAGGAAGTCTCTCCAAGGCAAGCACTCGGTGGTTCAGTGGATGGGGAGTGAGTGCTCGGGCACACGCGGTTACCTTAGAGCCGTTTATCAACCAAATAGACACTATATACAAAGAGAAATAGCGGCTAAATGGCTGGCCGAACAACCACCTCCTCGTTCTCCCTTCTCTCCGACCGAGAGAGAAAGAGCAGGAGTCTCCTCGCTATTATCCCCTCTCAAATCCACGCTTAGAAGTGAGGGAGTCGTGCCCTTCACGACACCATAGGAGATATGTAGTTGTGACGATCGAGCAGCTGATTGTGAGGACCCCCGTTGCTCTGATGAGGAGAAGCCTCTCTCTATTGTGGCAAATCTGGCAAATTCTCACGACGTCACTGGTCTTCATAGGCGCAGACTTCAGTGAATTATTTTCATGTGGACGTGATTCTCTGTGCTGCAATAACTAGGTCGGACCCGCTGAAATTCACGGAGATACTGGAGCTTCTGGCGTTGATGAAAAGCATGAAGAGTCTAGACTCAAGAGATCTCCTGGACCTGCCGGAAACCCCCCTAGACCCGGCGGAAAGGCTGGCTGCAAACCCAGGAAATTCAGGCAAGTCCAGAGATAGCGACAGAGATGGAATAAATTTGCCGAATTTGAACCGACATGCAGTCTACAATGAGACATTCTGGGTGTCTGCCTTGAAAAGTTTCTCTGGAAGTTCTGAATAGGAACATTTTCAAGCTCATTTCCTTTCAATAGCCCATTTCAAGGAAGGATTCTTCTGTCTCCGAGATTGAATAAAAGAAGCCGTTTCTGGAGGGAGAGCACCCGCTCTTCTCAGCAGCTTCCCGTTTGGACGTCGCGTCGTCTTCGCTTCTCGGTACGCCGGGCGCCTCTCCTCCTACCGCCGACCGCCTTGGCCCTGCTGTCCCCGCTGCCGCTGTTCCTGCCGTGCCTTTCAAGGCTGAAGTGTGCCGCCATTCTACAGCTGTGGATGTGGCTGTGGAGTGCCCTCTTTGCCATTGAAGCGCGCCGTTAGACTTTTTAGCAACGGAGTTTCAACAGCTCCTGTGGTTGCCGTCTTTGCTCTCAATGCACCACCCCCCGTCCCCTCCCCTCTCTCTTATCCCTGGCGAACTCCTTCAATTCCCTTACTTGCAGAAATGTGCGCCTTGCCCAACAAGCCAGGAGAGCCCGACTTCAAGCTCAAGTTGGATCCGGAGAGAGTCTTGACCTTCAAGGGCAAGCTCATGGAGGAAGTCATCGGCGTGGAGCTCAAGATCACGAACAACACCAAGGAGCGACACACCTTCAAGGTCCACAAAAGCGCGGGACTTCAAATTCCTGAGACTTTTAGGTCAAATGCACCGACAACGAGATCCTCCGCATCCGCCCGCCCCGTGGCTTCGTGAAGCCCGACGAGACTGTGAAAATCAAGATCTCGTTCCAAGCGGTGAAGGACTTCCAGAAGGAGGAGAAGCACTACTTCGCCGTCTACCACAAGAAATGTAGAGAGGAGAAGAAGACCGCTCGCGAGCTGTGGGACATCGACGAGATGCCCGACGGCATCCGCCGTCTCGGCGTCGTCTTTGAGGACACCGCCGGCGGCGCCGCCGAGAAGAAGGACGACAAGAAGGACGACAAGAAGGAGGAGAAGAAGGAGGAGAAGGAAGAGAAGAAAGAAGAAAAGAAGGACGATGACAAGAAGGACGACAAGAAGGACGACAAGAAGGAGGAGAAGAAGGAAGAGAAGAAGGAGGAGAAGGAAGAGAAGAAAGAAGAAAAGAAGGACGATGACAAGAAGGACGACAAGAAGGAGGAGAAGAAGGAAGAGAAGAAGGAGGAGAAGAAAGAGAAGAAAGAAGAAAAGAAGTACGAGGCGAAGAAGGAAGAAAAGAAGGAGGAGAAGAAGGAAGAGAAGAAGGGCGAGAAGGAGGAGGAGAAGTAGAGAGGCCCGGCGGAATAAAGTTTGATGTGGAATTAACATGTGCACAGCATTATTCGTGAAGGTGTGGGCAAAGTGCTTTATTTTCCCGAGAGTACATCGTAGTTGAAGCTACGGCTGCTTTGGTGGTGGCTGTATATTCCCAAAGTGTCTCTCCATACACGCGAAGAGTTCCGGGTTTGCACGTACGGCCTCGAACATTCGTTGTTGAGTCTGCTTCTCTCTCGCTCATACAGTAAAGACTGACCTCCAACGAAGCCCCGACAGGTGTCGCCTGCATGCATTGTTGTCGAAACTCGGGTGAATTCATTATGTGCATCATGGCCGAGCGCATTGCCGGATTACCTAGAGAGGCAGCAAATGTCTCCATCATTGTTTCTGCTCCGTTTTCGCCCCAGAGCTGCATCACGGCAGTGAAGGGGTTCGCCACGATTTCCGCTTGTTGCTAGAACTTTATGAACTTTTCTCGAGAAGGCCCACTTTCTCTTTTGCTAATTTCAGGGAAGACTTGAACTGCTCATTAGTTGGATCGAGTTCGATGGCCTTCTTGTAGGCAGTGATAGAGTCTTTGAGCTTGTTCTTGAGCAACAGAATAGATCTGCAAGTTTCATTAATTATGTCAAGCAAGGTTTTCAACCCCTTTCTGGCATGTGCCTTGGCGTAGTTGGGGTCGAGGCGAGTGGCCGTCTCGCAGTCGCTAAGGGCGTCGTCCAGCTGAACGAGACGTTGATAAGCCGCCGCCCTGTTGTGAAAGAAGATCGGCGAGCGATAGAGAGCGATTGCCTCGTTGTACCTGAAGAGAGTTAGAAGAAGTTCTGCTGACACTTGCTTTCCGATGGCCTCCTTAACCTGGCCACTTTTGAGCCGTTCATTGCCTTCCTCCTTGATTTCGTTTGCCTTGGCAATGACTCCGTCTTCAGGCTGTTGTGGCAGCTTTAGTTCGAACACACTTTCGAGACACTCCACAGCCACACGAAGACTGTCTAGTTTCTCATCATCGTAGGTATTTGAGGCAATCTGAGTGTAAACTACTGGAAGACTTGGAGATCGAACTTACTTCATCATTTAGCAAGTTTATGAGCTCGACGAACTTGTCAGTCTTTTCCTTTCTTGACGAGGCCATGAAAGAAGAAGCGAGCAACTACGCAGGTAACGAAAACCAGGCACTGCCGCCTCTATCACTGCTCAGCACGTGGTCGCCCTCTTATTTCGTCACAATGTTTGTCCTTCTCGTAACTGCGAGTTGCGCGCATTTGAAAATGAAAAGTTTTTATTTCGTCAATTATGCCCACTTCACAAGAGATGAAAGCAACAAGAAACATGCTGGCCGAATTTTTTTTTTGAGTCGCTTCTTTGTCAATAGGTATTGTCCATATGTTTAGATGTAAACGTCGGTTAGCTTTTCGATAGTGTGACTGAAATAGAAAGAAGAGTTCTTTCTTACATTTAGAAATGACTCACTTGCATTTGACAAGTGCCTAGCTTCCTCAATTACTTGGCAATATGTCGCTTCCTCAACCGAATTTTGACTGCCTGAGATCAATCACTCCTCGTTGTAGCAAGCTGTTGATAGGCGTGATTATTGTCTTTGTCGATTCGACAAAACGAATTTAAGAAATCCTGTTCGCATGCAGTGTGTTATTCGAGTTTCTGAAAAATACAACAGCATGCAACTCTTACCTTATAGACGCGTGTTGAGATAAAATCTTTTCAATCATCTCGTGTGCAGCCATTTGCGATCAACGTCACCAAATGCTTCACTACGTGGACTCTTCCAAACCTAGTCATTAGTCCGCAAAACTAAAAAAATATGGATTGAAGCTATCAATGAAAATACTGTGCTTCTAGCTTGATGCTAGGGTCGAGGAGCTCACAATCAGTCCTTAAACATCAGAAGAGCATCTTCTTCAAGGTGAACCTGCACCGCTTCGGATTTTCCTTCAATCAGAGCCAGAGTTCTATTCTTTGACCAACCGGAGGCGTTGTAAGCGCATCTGCAAGAAAAATTATTTATCGACATTACCCCAGCACACAAGTAAGAGAAAGTCTAGAATGAACAGCAAGGGGCTCTTGACGAGGAAACTCTTGACGAAGAACGGGTCTAGGACAACTCTCACGCTCCTCTTACACGACGATCAATGTTTGCCCCTGTGTTGGCGCCACTAGCGAAATTTGATTGACAGCAAAGAGTCAACCTCGTATGGCTTTTGCCTAAATGCATGCGTGTGTTCTGTGCAACAAACACGTGTATCTAGAACAATAACAAAAAGTCAATGAGAAATTTTCGACACGATGGATTTTTCTGGTAATCGAGACCACGGCGTTCGTCTTCTTATCATATCGCACGTGGTTTGTAACAGGGCCGCCGATGGCCGTTCGCTGCTCACCGTCACAATGCTCGAGTCGGGCGTCACATAGAGGGAGACGGCAAAGCTACCTTCTAGAGTCTTTTCCTACTTTTCGTCACTTCTCAGCTAGACGGGCTCACTCATTTTCTTCGCGACAAAACGTCTTGTCTGCTTCTCGAAGAGCTCCAGCGTGTGGGCACATTTTTTTGGACCATTTTCGTATTTTATTTTTTTCAAGTTCAATTTCGTCCTTGTTGCTTGTGGCAACATAAGTTGCCCTCCAGAGCCTCCTTCTCCTCGTCTTCGCTGTTCGGCTCGACGTTCTCGCCCATCTGCTTGGCGACGAATCTTCTTGCTTGTGCTTCAAATAGATCCAGGGTGTGGACGCTCTCCAAGTAGCGGTTCCTCGTCATGCCACGTACTTTAATGGTGGTCTTGGTGGGATCCTCGCGATCTCGAAACAGGGCGCCCCACTGTTTGCTGCCTGCAAAAAATGAAACTTTTGTTAGAAACCGAAACTTACCTGCAGCGACAAAGAGGTCGATGTCCTCCTTGGGGTGCTTGTCGGCGAGGAAGCCGAAATGACCGGGGTTGATGTACTTCCCGAGGTTGTTGCCGTTCGGGTCCACTTCGATGAGGCAACTATCGGTGTCTTTTTATAAATAAGCACTTAATGGTTGTTTTGCTCACCTGTGTAAAGGACTCGGTCGCCGAGGATATGCATGTAGTGCCAGAGTTGGACTGGCGCTGACGCCGTGGTGAAGAGCTAAAAGAAGACTTGTTCACATGAAGACCACATACAGCGATGGCGAGATTGGCGTGCTGCGGTGAGACCACAGCGTCGTCGATGTCCTCGTAGGTCACAGCCACGACCCGATCGTCGACGAACTCGACGTCCTAAAACCCTTTTCTTTTTTTTAAAAAAAAGCAAACCTTGAAGTCCAGCGCAGGATCGTGGAGTCGAACCTCCATCAAGTCTCCAGCTGGATCGAGCAGCTCCTGTCCTTGGAAGCTGGGCACGCAGCCCGAACTTCCCCCCTGCAACACCAACCAAGTTAGGGCCCCGCAAGCATACTGTAGCTACAGTAACAAAAGAAAATTTTTTCAAAATTTTTTCAAAGTATTTTTTAACAAATAGCAAAAACTTACACAGGAAATTGAGCATGAGCTTGGACAAGGTTCGCCGCGCAGCGTTCGGCTTGCCCGTCTCGGCCATGTGCTTGGGCGGATGTCGATGCCTAGAAAATGCATTTAAACTTTTTTTTCACAAACCAAAGTTGTTCTTTTTGACCTTCGTGACGTGGGCATTCTTCTCCGTGGCCGACATGGGACGGCCGTTCTCCTTGAGGAAAACGGCCGTCCAGCCGGAGGCCTCCAGCTTCATTCGCGCAAACAGCGAGGCGTACGCATAGAAGATGTGCGCGTGGGCCGGATTTTTGGAGTCGTAGCGGCTGATCGGCCTGGTCCACCGGCGCCAGATGTACACATCGGTGAGACGCTCGATGGTGTACCTAAAACAGTAAAAAGAGGCTTATTTTCGCTTACAGTTACGACTCACCCGTGCTTCAAAGCCGAGGGTTTGAGGGTTCTATGAAGAAATAAGGTTATCACCCACTTTTAGCACCTACTTTTAGCTAGTAGAAGATGGACGACGAAAATCGTCGTTTTCGTTCCAAATTTCAAAATTCGCTATTTTGGATTCTTCACGCGATGAGAGCCAGAGTTCTATTCTCTGGCCGGAAGCGTTGTATATAAACGCATCTGCAAAAAAGAAGTCAATTACGCACAACGGGTGGATCAAGAAAATGTAAGCAGAAAGTTTGGAGGGAAAACCACGTAAAGAACTGGGAGGAGGAGGAACGGGCCAGGGACAAGTCCCCCGCGCGTTCTACACGGCAATCAATCTCCTTCGTCTCTGCCTCCGGACGTTCGCGCCAATTTACACGTTGGTTCAACGCGAACGGTTGGCCTTGAGAAGTGTGAAACGAAGGAGACAACAGCGAACAACGAGAAGCCAAATGCCCAGCTCTTTTAAGTTTTCAAACGAGAGTGATCAGAAACTTGCCAGTTTTTTTTCTCCATTATGAGCCCACCGTTCTTTCACGTTCAGAAAGTTTATGAGCTCTATGAACTTGTTGATTTTTTTCTATGAAAGCCTCATTGTGTTGGTAATTCTCGTCCACTGCACTGCTCTAATAACGAGCCCCGAAGCCTTGGTTATCGCTTTTAGCGGCTCGAGTTTCCGATCCCCCACTCACTTCTCCCCCGTTCGTGGCTCAACACTCAATCAGGTGGGTGAGTGAAAAAGAAAAATTCTTTTATTGTATAATAATTTTTCCCACTCAACTTCATAAAAGAACAGTAGCAATCGACAATCGTGCTTGCTTTCGAATGAACGATTGCCTACAGACGGATTCCGGGGTTAGAAATTCACAGAAATATTACCATCGCGGGAAATAACTCGGGAAAAAAATAATTCTCTTCATTGCTTGCAATGAGGTGGCTTGTTTCTTTGCTTGTAACTTCCATTTTCTAGAGAGCAAATGTTTTTTTTTTTTGAAAAATCATCTCACCTGCATGCCCATATCGGGAATAGTCGCGATTGATTTACTTTCAAAGTGAAGAACAGCTTCAATGGCGAAAGGATTTTTCTCAACACGAAACAAACCAAATCGATTTTGAACTGTTCAAACTTGAAGTAGCATCTTCTTCTGTCGAAGACCACAAAATTTGTCCTTTCGACTCACATAATGAGAGCCTGCGATCTATTCGCTGGCTGGAAAGAGTTGTAAGTGCGCCTGCAAGAAAAGTTCACAAACAAATCTTCACTCCATGGAACAGACGAATAGAAAGGGAAGAGGAAAAAGATTCAGGAGGAGCGACGGGGCTCTCTGGAAGGAACGAGTCTGACAAGGGAAGTACATTTGGCGACGGTGAGCTTTCGCAACGAAACTTTCACCATATATGCAACTTTTTACGCT
>JAQIXL010002744.1:0-12094 GCA_034700245.1 Poikilolaimus oxycercus | reverse complement strand
ATGCGTGCCGAGCGCAAGTGCAATTATGTCATTCTCAGTCGATTTTGAAACTGCTCTGGTGTAGTTGGACGCATGGAGGATGTCAGGGAATGTTCCATGCTTTCTTTCATTGTAAGCTGTAGAGGGAACCGTGGCCTTTGTTAGTCAAAAGAGGCTCCAGCTTTGGAAATCGTAGAGGGAACCGTGGCCTTTGTTAGTCAAAAGACTCTCCAGCTTCGTTAGCCCCGTAGAGGAAGCCGTGGCCATTGTTAGACAAAAAGGGTCTTCAGCTTTTTTTAGCCCCTTAGAGGAAGCCGTGGCCTTTGTTAGTCAAAAGAGGCTCCAGCTTTGGAAATCGTAGAGGGAGCCGTGGCTTTCGTTAGTCTAAAGAGGCTTCAGCTTTGTAAGTCGTAGAGGGAGCTGTGACTTTGTTAGTCAAAAGACTTTTCAGCGTTGCAAATCTTAGAGGGAGCCATGACCTACAGGAATGCCCCTTGGTGAACATAACTGCTGAAACACATGAAGTAAACCTTAGTTAGTCCACCTTAGCTAGTTTTACAGTATGAGTTGTTGATATTGCATCGCTTGTTTTTTATCATCTTTCAGATTTCGTTTGCCTGAAGATCACAAGTATTCCTATGAGGTACACGCTTGGTCTGGAGGCTACCAACATATCGCCAGCAAGACGGACGAGAGGTGTTGTTTTTATTCATTTTCATGAGAGAATCTTTTAGCGGTTGGCAACTACTGCGATTTGAACCACGCTCAATTAGCTGGATTAAAATAAAAGGAACTCATACATCAGAACGCAGTGTAAGTTTGCTTTTGCAAATGAAACAAGGCTCGTGCAAACAGAGACTGTTCACAATCATTCACTTCGAATGCCCTGCACAGGTTGGATCATCTTGATTGCACTATCGGCAAGTGAGAGGTCAATGAAACTGATTCCACACTATGCATTTACACCGTTTTTACGTATCGCTTGTGAAATAAAGATCGTAGCACTTTTTTCATTAGCCTTGAGCCAGAAGAAAACTTTGGGTACATAGTCGAACTTTTCAAATGAATCGGTGTATTATCGTCGAAGTGCTAACGAGGTGCCCACTACGACCCGGGTCATCAAGAACTCCGCCTGATGCTGAGTACAACGCTTCACGCCTTCATATGCATAATAGTCTAGCGCAATTTGTGGTTTCGAAAGGAATCGTTGTGCAATATCTCGTGAATACTCGTTTGAAACGTTTCCTTGTCTGTACTATGCGTATAAAACGATGTCATATATTTCAGGACGACGATGAGAATCGGCAACTTTGAAGATGATCATCTTGAACTCAATCCTGGAGTAACCGGTGGCATCGACCTCTCAGCATTCCGAAGCTCGCAAATAGCGAAACTTTTTCACTCGGAAGAGTTCTCAGATGTGCAAATAAGCATAAAGGATCAACTTATCCCAGCACATCGCTGCATCCTTGCATCCTCTTCTGGCTATTTCAAGATGCTCTTCTGTCGGTGGAATGAAGGAGCAGTTCGAAGAAGTTCTTCGTATCGAAGATGCTTCTCTTGAAGCGTTCCAAGCCATATTAAGGTTCGTGTTCTTGTCAAATTATGGCATGCTTAAGATACATTTACACAGGAAAGCTTGCTTTGCAAGAACTAGGAGAAAATCTCTTAGACACCCTAGAGTTGGCTCATCGCTACGGCCTAGTTGAACTTCAGGACGAAATCGCTAAATTCTTAACTGTAGTTTCTGTCTTTCTATTTTAACACTTTCTTTAATGCTAGAAGCACATTCGACCGGAAAACGTTTGCAAGATTTTTGAAGTTTCGCGTTTATTTCGCCTCACTTCGACGCTAGCAGCTTGTAAAGCTACGATGAAAATGTTTTCGTCCACTGTACTTCAAAGTAAGGCAAGTTTCCTGTTCGCAAGGTAGATCGTTTTATTTCTTTTAGGATCTAGTCGCTGTATCAATTGAAACTTTGAATGTTCTTTTGGACGACGAAATTTGCCGCAATGTAGACGAAATTGTTGTTTTCGGAGCAGTAGCTAAATGGATTGAGAGGAATCCAGCAGTGAGTTTTCGCTCATAATTTCCGAGAAATCCGTTTCCTATACAGTTCGCCGACAGAGACGCCTTGCTCGCTAAGGTTGACTTGTCCTGCATTTCGGCCAATGACTTGTTGGGCCCTATTCGACGATCGAAACTTTTCGAACTGGAGCAAATTGTGGCAACTGCGGAAAGACAATTGAATAGCAGCGCTGGTGAGCAGAAGACCAAATTCTCTAAGAGACGCATGGCTCGTTCATCAATTCGTCCATCTGCTGAGCAACTTCAAAATCATCCGAGCCGTAAGTTTTATTTTCGTATTCGACCAAACACCAGCTTGGTCCCAAAATCTGTCGTCTTCACTCAATGGAGGAACAACGTCGATGAGCGATGATGAAATCAGCATTGTGGTAGAAGGAGCGCTTGCTTGAAGAATGCTTTTAGTTGCCAAACGTTTTTATCGTCAATAACTTGCAAATGATTTTTCTCCCTAACACATGGCAGAAATATGTTGTTGAGGTTTATTTTAAGCAATTTTCTGCTCAATTACTTGCAGTCGAGCATGGATGGCCGTAACTGGAACACGATACTTGACTATTCAAAATACTTTTGTCAAGGAATACAGAATCTCTTCTTTCCAGCGCGTCCAGTGAGGTGGCAGAAAGCAAATGCTAAATTCAACACTTGATTCAGGTTCCTGAAGATTATCTGCAACTTTGGCGACATCCGAAATGTGATAATTGTGGGAGTCTTCTTGAGCACTGATAATGTTCAGCTCTGCCCAATAAGGGGAAACCAGAGTTAGTCTCTTTTTCTGGTTCAGCAAAAACTTTTGCGATCTCCAGTACCGACCAAGAACATCGCGTCGCTGGACGAAGGCGGTCATCTCGTCTGCGGGAACAGTGGAATGCTTAACGGGGATGCTGATCAAGGCCGCACTTTGTGTCCTATTGGCGACTGCCTCGAAGTCTGTCTCGCACATCCATATGTGATCGGGTCACTACGGTAAAACATGCGGATATAAACAAATATTGGTGTTTAGCTTTCGTCTTTCAGCTGGATATAGGTATTCGCTTCGTGTTACGGTTCGTCTCGAATCGATTTGGACAGAAGTTCTTCAAGAGAAACATGATTTAAGGTGAACCGAGCCAGTTAGCCAAAATTATAACTTTAGCGGATGGCAATTGGTGAAATTTAATCCGTGTCTTCTGAGGGCCATTCGAATTCAAGCTATAGCTTCCACAGCGCCCAACGTAAGTGCGACTGGTAGTCGAACACTTCGAGCTTTTAGGGAGAGTTCTCGATTATTCATTTCGAATGCCCGGCACAGGAGTCGTCGCCCTAGTTGTTCAAGAAAACATTTGTTGATTGCAATCACGTAACTTTTTATTGTAACTTTTTTATTTGGCGCTTTTGTAAATTATCACAGTGACACATAAAATAAAGTGGCTCGAGATTTCAGAATAAAAATGTACAATACAAAAAATTATTTTGTAGTGGAATTTAGCCGATGACTGTCTAGTAACTGCGTCCTTCCAACTGATAAGCCCAGGAGCCTTCATTCGAGTCCCAACCGCTGGACTCTCGGTCGCGAACATACATGAAGTCCGAATTCCATTCTTGCTCAATATAGGTTCCACCTTCTCCACGCTTCGTCGCATCCATCAATGAAATGGAGAGAAGACGACGTTCGCTTCCTTCTTGTTGTTCTTCGACTCCTTCTTCATTCTGAGTAGTCGTGACGAATCTTGCATGAACCTTCCCGCGAGGATTGAAACATTTGAGAACCTTGTCCTCTTCTCCGAAAGGGATATCAACGTGGAATTTGTCTCTGATCCAATTCCGGATTCCAGTCTTCGTTACAAGTGTAACAGCTGTTGGCGCTTTGAATTTCTGGAATCTCAACAGCGACTCATCGGTGATGCCAAGGAAGTGCTTAGTCTCACTGCGGTCATTATGCCAGTAAAAGAGTGGACGAAGGGTGAAGGCCCTCAAAGTGGGAGTTTCGATGAAGAATCGCTCGGAGAGTCGCCATGGAGGATTGCTTTCTTCTTCGTTGTTGAAAGCAAAGGAAAACCGCTTTGGCTCGACCAACTGGATAGTCTCAATGAGCAGCCCCTCATTAGGACCGCGGTCTCCGTGCACGCTCAGATTCCCGATTCCGCCTTGATATCCGCCGTGGACCTTTTGTAAGAGTTTGAGGGCTGCATCGGAGTCGTCTGATTCGCAACGCGCCTTGTTGAACTTGAAATCGCGCAATTTTTCACCGAGTAAGCGAAGCACTTCGGTCTTCTTTCTTTCGCTGAGTCTTTCTTCGTCTTGTTTGACAATCTGGATGAGGTAGTTCTGCGATCCGATGTTGTAGACGAGCACGTCATCCGCCCACTTTTCAATGAAGAAAGCGTCATCCGGTAATTGGTCGCCCAGTTGAAAGACAAACTCGCCATGAATCGAGCCTTGACCAGTTGAAAGCCAGAGGTGGGCATCCGATGCATCAATTTGCACGCTGAAGACGAGCTCTCGTGGCCAGCCGAAGAGCGCCTCCTTCGAGCTCTCTAGTGACTCTTGAGGAGAAGAGAAAGATTCCATGATGATGAGGTCAGTGATCCTGTCCGGGTTAGCGCCCGTGGTAAACTTCATCCACGTGCCTGTGGGACCTCGGAAATCCATCGTTGTCCAATAGGGAGGATTGGTGTCACCTCGCTTGAAGAAAAATTCACCCTCAAGGGATCGTCTGAGCTCCAAGACATCGGGTTCGCTCAGAGTCAACTTCAATTCGTCTCCATAGCAACCTTCAAGGAGCTTTCGCTGTGCCCAAGCGACAATAGCGCTGACGCTCAGGGCGGTTCTCCCCTTTGTAACCATAAGACAGTTGAAACGCTTCAAGTCCTCATCGCCAATCTCGCAATTCAAATCATTAGCCGTGAATTTCCGAAGAGTTCGGCTGCCTTGGAAGAATTCTCGATTGAGATCCCATTCTTCATGTGAGACCTCGGTCCTCTTCACGATTAGTTCGAGATCTTGAACGTGAAGGTTGTCGATGAAGGGAAGGACGCGACTTGGAGCTGCTTGAATAACAGGCCACATGAGTTTGTCCACGCGTCGATCTTCCTCAGATAGAAATTGCACCAGCGAATAAGCTGTGCCTTCAATATCGGGTGAGTGCACAAAGTTTCCTTCCCAATTCAATCGCACGTCCTTGAGAAGGTAGCAGAAGTCGAGGATGTCGATGCGATAGTCTCGAAAAGGTCCCGAAAGCAGCTGCATGGCCGTTTCAAGAGGAGCTTCGGAAGAAATAATCCAGCCGTCTTCTTGTTTGCGCGCCACATGTTTGTCCGTCGCCTGCCAGACGAGGTCGTCGATGAAATCTCCCACGATATTTTCTTTCTTCTTGATTCGAATTTGCTTCGAAGTCGAATCGTCCACATCAATAGAGAAGCGAACTCGATCCACTAGAACTTCGAGCTTGACACTGACCAAGAGCGAAGCTCGAATGCTTGCTTGATGGCGAGTAATAAAGCGTTTTAGCGTCGAGCAACTTGAATAAAGTCTTAAGAGCGAGCGTAGTGGCAGCTTTTTAAGGACAGTCAGCAGAGTGTCAGCTTCGGCATCGCTGAGGGAAGAGAGAATGTCACGTGGCATGAAGTTCCGTCAAGGGGAGACGGTTAATTGTTGCTGGGTGACCGGGTGCTCGGCACTTTTAAACGGCGCGCGGCGGAGTGAAAACATTGCGCCACCATGTGAAAGAAGGTGCAAGTGGTGTAGAGGTGGAGGACCAAGGCTGACTCAGATGAGTTTATCGAATAACAGCATTCAGAGGGTTGACAACATGTTAAACTAAGTTTTACGTTCCTTCGTTTTTCTTCGTTTAGCACGGATTCGAGGGCTTTTTGCAAATTGAATTGCGATCCTGCAAGTGAATTGTTTTTGGTGCTCGTATGCGAAGTTGAACTGAAATTGACTTACCTGATCACTATCGAAAATGACACTATCTAAAAAAACTCTTTTTAATATCGAGAAAAGATTTGTAATTTTTTTGTCTATCAAAAGTCCAAAAAATCACGTTATTGCTTTCAGAAGCACTTACCAAAGAGCCAAGTTCCTCCTTCAAAATCACAAGTCTGCAGGACAATGTCCGTGGTACACTGTCAAGATGCATTTTTGCAATTCGTACTTTACTTACGACGTCGTCATCGGCACACTCAAACGAAATGTCGGCCATGTAGTCGACCGTCGAGTTGTCCCACCACCATAATTGACCGGCTCCGCTAATGAGTCCAATGAAGGCATAGGGACACTCCAGCTCTCCATTCGAGACGTTTAGACTCAAGGACAGGTCTAAAAGTAGATGTTTTAATGTGAAAACATGATACAATAAAAAAAACGAACCAATGAGGAAGTTGTTCTCCTCCAAACTGTGAACAGAGGCCAACTCCGCTGAATAGCCGTGGCATTTTGAGCGCGCCGTGTCATAGTCGATACCTCCATTGTCGGTTATTGCCTGCAAGCCCTGTCAATACCAGCCCGACCAGACCAGGTAGCAATATCCAACGGAAGCGTTGGCTGCGGCGAAGTAAGTCCAACCGGCGTCACAGCAAGAAGACCCTGAAGAAGTTTTGGTTTGGAAAACAGTGAAAACCATTAGCAGGCGAAGTTGTCGTTCTCAGAGTTGAGGGGCGAGTAGTTCTAGACGTTGCCGAAGTCGGAGGAACCGCAGAGGGAGATGAAGTCGGATCCAGAATGCAGACGAAGGAGTGCGTCTCGTTACACAGAGCCGTCTTCCAGGTTCCATCGATGCCATTGAAAAGAACACAATTTTTGTCAAGAAGAGGTTCTCCTTAAATTTCAAATTTCTTAACAAAAAATAAGTTTGCCTGGCTGCCAGCGAGAATAGTCCCACGATGTTCCGTCGAGCCAGGACCAGTCGGAAGGAGCGAGAAAGCTTTCTCCTCCAATCCAGAGATCTCCAGTCACAGTTTTATTGTCTGCAACTGTTTATTGAGCCTAGGAACTTACTTTGAATGAGGCTGTTCTGGAAGCCGTTGTGGATTGAAGCGAGATGACCTTGAAGATTGCGACATTGATCTTCGGCCAATTGGTAACGAAGAGTGTCACCGAAGAAGAGAAGGCACTTGTTTCGAGTCGCGTCGAGAATTCCGCCATCAGGACAAGCTGGATCGGCGGCGCATGACGCCAGTTGGAAAAGCAGAACTAGAACAGACAGCAGGCGCATTCCCATCCGTTTTCAGGAGTGTGAGCTTATCTCGCGGACAAATTGGAGAGAAGGAGCTCGGTCCGTCTGTTCTCCAGTTCAAGAGGCGAAGCCTGGCATGTCATTTCCGACAGAGCACACCCATTCAGGTCAACACAACGATGAACAGGAAGCTTGTTTGAAGCCTTCCCTCATCACGAAGCGTCGTATCCGTCGCCGCCAATTGGTTCATGTGGACAAGCTTCACAAGTTCAGCATCGAGAAGCGTTCGATAGTAAGAAGAGAAACGACTCTGGAGAAGACTGGCGAGACTAAACATGTAGACTATGCTGTTCTCTGCGATCTATTTATGCAGGCAGGCGGAGAGAAACATCAAACGTGGAGACAAAGTGCAAACGCAATCCTCGCGGGAACTTCAACCGTCTGTTTCTAGGCGGCAGCTGGAAGGCGGGTTCTTTGTCTGCGCAATGTGCTACGAAGGTGCAGCCGGACTAGCGTCGTTATGCTTCTCTGGCTTCCTCTTTCTCGCGTCTTCAAGGTCATTCCGAGGTTGTAGAAACAAAAGAATTTGACCGTCCAGCCTCTTCAACTCGAGGAGATGGTGAACAGAAAACTTTTGCAAGTTCGAATTTCGAATCTGACCTTCAACAATTGCCGAAGATTTTTACTGTTATATATGGTGTTTTGCTGCACAAATTCAAAGCAAACATGCGATTGACAAAGTCAACAAAACTTTCGGTGTCAACGACACATCTTCTTCGCTTCTGGAACTCCTTTCACGGCATCACGTTTTCGCTTTTTTGAGCTTTCTCTGATCCTAAGCCAAATTTGTGCTGAAAACAATATTTCAAGCTGACTAAATTGTGTCAAACGAACTAAAGGAGTTTCGAACGGTAACTGGAGCTCGATCGAAAGCCTTGCTAAGAACCATCTCACGGTCGGCGTCAGATAGAGCTTTCAGTTCTTCATTCTGTTCCTCAGATTTCGCCCGTTCTTCGATAATTAGTTTCTTGAATACTTCTATGGTGAAGCCTGCGCCGCTAGATTGCCTAAAACAATGATACTTCATTAATTTAGCTAAGTATGTGCCTTAAAGCATCGCCACTATTCATAACGTGACGCCAGAGCCGTTCAGCTAGAATATCCAAGTAGGGTCGCGGTGAGCAGAAATGCGGAACAAGAGGCTCGTCGGGATCATTCACAAGGCGGCCTTCTTGCACTCGACTGAAAGCAAGCCGTCTATTACAGTTTCAGAATAAAAACAGAAATAAAAAAAAATACAGTAAATACACAAACATTGCTGGAAGAGATCGTTGGACTGTGTGGTTGTTCTTTCGCGCAGCGACTTTTGTGGAAATACACCCAAGGCATCTGAAAAATGCTAATAAATCGCCTAGAACACATACCTAAAAACGCTGCACCTTGGTGATCGACACCAAAGGTAAACGTGCGCGGGGTGCTTTCGACTAGGCGTCTCCAGAAGCTCCAAAGTGCCTCGCTGTACACAAGCTGCTTTCAAAATTCAGATTAGTTCACAAACCATTCGAGGAGGAACAAATTTCGCCGGGCCAAAGTCATCGACCTGGGCTATAGCAGCCGGCGGGTTTGCTTCGTCGGTCAGGGCTCGCTCTCGTGTACTTAGCTCAGATTTGCGGTGGCGAACGGCGCGGCCGACGTTCCATTCCTGGAGCTGTCTCTGGAATTCAGAAGATTCTCCAATATCCAGCGTTTTCAACGGTTCCATCTCCATTATCTTCTCAGCAAACGCCGCATAAAATACTTTGAATGGAAATTGCGCATCGTCATTTCTGCAACTCCATCAGCTGTTGATTCACAACTAACAGCCTTCGAAGGGCTTCTTCAACAAAGCATCTCTTAAGTCGCCGAAATAGCTCTTCTAGATAGACGAGAGGCTTGCAGAAATGGCCTTTATCCGGATCGCCTAACAGTTGATTGGGCTCCTTAAAAATCCTGAAGCAAAAAAAATCCTGACATTTTTGTCGCCTACAAAACGGGTGCTGGACCGGAGTGTTGACGCCTACTGATTAAGCCCAGACACGACCCGCAGCTGAAATCGGCCTCTTATTTATCCTGATGCAACCAAAATAGGTATTGTATTATTAACAAAGGCCCTGGGCTTACTAATTTTTCAACAAAGAGTAAAAAATTGCGTACCTAAATGTTTTTGTAGATTGCGCTTTTCTCCAATGGTAGACATGTTTAACATCGTTTAGACTTCGAGTTTCAATTATCGTGAATTCAGTCTGAAAAGGTCGTACAGTACAATTTCTTACCGTACGAGATGAAGAATGACTTGAAATGAACCAAAAGTTGGCTCCTTCGGGCCTTTTTCCAAAAATAGTGTGCATCGATCCTTGAAAAAAGGTGTCGTTTGCGAAATCATCGGGAACAATTTCAGGATCGGACTGATTGTGAAACAGATCATCGTCGGGGTGACGATTGCACTTCTCTCCTAAAGCCAGTCAAAAATCCCTTTTTTCCTCAAAAATCCTACGTATTGCACGAAGACATTGCTTATGACCGCCAGGAAAGATTTTTTGTAGGACGTCCCTTGCCTCATCCTGAAGATGCTGCTGCAAACACGAAGAAGCTTTACCTCTTTCAAAGCAAGCACTTCAGGATCTTTGGCTAGACGCGCCTTTTCAATTTCAAAGAACGTTTGAAACGAAAACTCGGGTGCCGCTTGTCGCCTAGAAACAAAGCTGTTGCAAGGTTTCACAAAAGCAAACAGCTGCAATTCTCCCTCAAAGCGGAGACGAGACCGAAGGCGCCGAGCAAGTACATCGACGTATTTCATTGGCCTACAGTAATGCGCAACACCGCGCGGGCAATCGATATCGTCGCATAGGCGATCGTTTTTCACGTGCCTGAAAAGAAAGAAATATCAAAATGACGATTAAGTGTGATGTGCAGCGTGTTCAGCCTATAAAAAGAAGGGTCCCGGCCCGAATATCCGACGGTCCGAATATCCGATTGGCGAGCCCGAATATCCGAACCGAGTCTGAGTATCCGAAACTCAAAAAGTCTACAAACATGAGAAATATCTATAAATTGCAAGCTTTTCATGGTTTATGGTACCCTGAGCTTATTTTAAGACTTGAGTCAGGGGTCAAGATCAAGGTGAAGATAGGAAATTTTCACCTCAAATGTCCCTTGAAAGGTTTTTCAGGCTGTCTCATCAGGGAAACTGTCCACTGTCAAATACAACACAATACATACATAGCTGGAGGGCGACGTCCAAAGCACCTTGCATTCACGTTCTCCCAGCAACAATAGCTGCAGCTGAAAGACGAAATTTAAGGATGCATTAGGTTTTTTTAAAGGTTTTTTAAAGGCTTTTTTTGGTTAAAGCTTTTGCACAGCGCAAAACTGTTGTGCATTTTATTCAAAGCTACTTACTAGTAAACGTTTGCCGAGTCCTTATTCCATCGATAAACGACTGTAGGATCTCGTGTGCTACGTGTTTCAAGCACTGTTAGCGCGCCCTAAATACACATCTCAGTAGCCTTTCCACAAAACGCAAAGAAAAAACCGAAGCAATACCGTTTTTAAACTTGGAGTAAGTATTGCTGGTCCGTAATCTCTTAATTCTGGGACATGTCGACGAACTTGATTCTTTCTTGACTTTGATGGACGTTGAAGAAGGAGTGCAAAGTTTTTGAAAAGCTTCTTTGCGCCAAAGTAGTTGTTAATGCACTTTACTTCTTCGACTTCTTTCTGCAACAAGGGAAAAGTTAGCAGTTGAACATACAGCTCACGTCAGATAATGCGTCGAATTCCGCATAAGAAGCGCTTGAGGCCAATGCCTCCTCGAAAAATCTGAGTGGATCGAAATCGGACGACTTTGATCTGTAAGTGAAAGTCAATTATAAAAACGACCCCGTACTTCGCTTCCAAACAGTTTCGCAGCATTCGAATGCGGACGCGTCGTGCGACAACCTCAACAAAGACGAAAGGTTTTTTGCAGGCGTGATTAGCATCGGGATCTCCAATGAACTCGTCACCGTTCATTTTTCTAAATAAAACGAGGCATGCACGAAGAATTCTTTAAACTCACAACTTAGCACAATCGGTCAATGATGCAACCGAATCGCATCCAATGCAGCTGAAGAAATTGCTTTTTTAGCAAGATAAACATCGGCTTACACATATAAAACGTGGCCGGTGGTTTTATATTCTCGCTTCCGCAACCAATGGTAACAAAACCGTGAATCGGCCTGGTATCTCGTTTCCAGAACGGTGGGCACATCGTCAACTGTGTTAATCCGCTTCAAAGAGAAACTTTGTAGGCACAATTACGGTGAACTAACGGTTGAGTTTGGGACGAATGTGTACGCTGCAGACATCGATGCGGCGGAATAAATTAAATGAACAAAAAGTTGAAAAAAAAACTGAACAAGATGGCTAATGTAGTGTAAAGTGTGGACAAACGATAGTTAGCACTTCACAGCTCGAATAGACTTCGTCGTTCAAAATGGCAAATTGTTGGTCCAATGTGCAAAGGTTTGAAACAATATCGATGGAAGTCGAAGGCTGCATCATATCATGAGACAAAAAGAGAAACTAACTAGTCGACATGAACAATTTCAAACGCTGCAACGGATGTCATGTAGCCGGTTTGAAAATTGATTTTTCCGAAAGTTTAGTCTATTGAAGCTTTTGAAACTTTATGGTGTGCCTAAGATTTGCCAAAGACTAAAGAGATTGCCTAAGACTTGCCTAAGACTAAGGAGACTAAGACGACGGGAGCCTAAGGCTTTGCCTAAGACTAAGGAGACAAAGATGAGCGAAACCTAAGCTAATGTAAACTCAGCTGCCAGCGCCCTCCGCAGTCGC
>JAQIXL010002743.1:0-12096 GCA_034700245.1 Poikilolaimus oxycercus | reverse complement strand
AGATAAAAATCGTACTAAATTGTTAGCAGCCAATGTTACGGCACTCTCCGCGCCACGACTATGTCCCATAAAGACAACACGCTCATCAAGCCGAAGCCCGTCCACAATGGATTGAATCAAGGCAGTTCTTTCGGGGCGATTCTGTCTTAGTTCAACGTTGCCTAAAGAAAGAATTGCGTTTGACTTCAAGGAAACAAACCTGGAGTGTAGCCAAAGCCCGGAAAGTTGATGCCGACAACGCGAATTCCATATTTTGTCAACAGCGGTGTGATATACTTGAAGTCAAGATGGGAGCCCGGCGAGCCGTGGGTCGTTACCACGGTTCCGACTGGAGACCCGTTGGGGTTTGTGTCCTGGACGTTCATAAAGGTCAAGTTTAAAGCAAACCTGAAAGACGACATTTACAGTGTGTTTCTTGTCGTCGTAACCAGATGCAACTTCAACGGGTAGCGAGTAAAGATCCTCGCCGACATTCGAAGGCGATTTTTGCTGTGTCGCCAAAGCCCTTCTCGCCGCAGCAGCCATACCAGACCTTGCCAACAACAGAGAGTGCAAATGAGCTGCTCTCTGCGCCATACTACAATACAAAATTGTGAAGTTAGAGTGCGATAGGTGTCACACGCGAGTACCAAGTAACACGAACAACGGCAATGAATGAGGAAGAAATCGTCACTCCGATCCACTGTGGCCTCCCCTCCTCCTCCAGTTGTTGACAACCTCAGAGCAAGTCGTGCAAAGAATGGTTGAGTACAAAGTACAAATCAGACACTTCGATTCAGACGTTATCTGTAGAGACCGTTGTGTACATAGACACACATACATTGCTGAAACATACGACAGAAAGTTATAAAGCGCCCCTTTGGGAGAGCTTTTCGCAACCAACATGATGGCTAAAGAACGCACTGGGCAGAAGGTCTTCTTCCATCAGGATACAAACTACAAATTGAGAGCAGGAATTGCACACAGCGATCTCCAATTGACGCGTGCCACAAAGAGCAATACCTCTCTTTTCTGCTTGGTTCCCCCTCTCGTCTTGTTCAATGCCACAAGTCAATTGCCCATGAAAGTGTTTCTTAAGCCAACGATCAACTCTAGTACAAGGTAACCAAGGGAGGCACCACGTTATATCAAAGAGCACAGAACAGAATAAAGAAGCCAGTTAGAGAACTTCGAATTGGAAGAGATTCGTCGGTGGAATGAGGATGACGCCGTATTGTGGAGTCACATTCAGCCGACCAATCAATGGTGGCTTGATACGTGGAAGTTCTAAAAGCCTCGCCATTCTCAAAAAGGAGACGGTGAAGCCAATGAAGAGTTCCATCCGACGTGCTCAAGATCGAAAACTCGCGTAAGCATCTCAGCCACTGTGTGTTCCGGGATAACCATGGTTCTGAAACACCAAAACTTTCATTTCGAATTGGCAATATTCATATCAGGTGACAAAAACACGAAGCTATAGCGCGGTATCCTTCCGGATCCAAAAAAAAATCAAAAAAAGATAGGTTCGAAAATATCGACGAGAATTTTTTAGCTGACTCATCGATTTGACTTTCGGCGGATCCTCGATATCCAAGAACACTTGTCGGTCAAATGGATGGGCAACAAAAAGACGAAGAACATCAAGGCCAACACAATGAACAACAAAAAGAAAAAACGACGACCAAATCTGAGAAGTACTACAGGAGTTCTTGGATATAGACAAACCCCAGCCGGTCGTCTTGTGGACCAGATTTTTGACCAAAAGATATTTTCGAACCTATCTTTTTGCGTTTTTTTTTGGATCCGGAAGGATACCGCGCTCTATGTAGAGCGTGTCACACGCGGCGCTGTGTCGATTTGTACAATTTGTACCCACACACCTTTTCTATCAGTGTGGACGAGATCTTGTTCTTCCGTATTCACTGTCATTTCGTCGCTGAAGTCTCCAATGAAGGCTGTGAGGTTGCCGACGCATACGTGGTGCAACTAAAAAACGATTCTAATATTTTTGAGGATGCTTCCCAAATGGTCAATGGTCGTGGAAGAAGTGACGCACTGATGTACGCGTAATTCTATGCAAATTCAGGGGCTCACTTGTCAGCATCGACGACCCCGCGACAAGTGTGTTTCCCTGATCTCACGCACTGACGTGATGGCGCCGAGGTGAGAGAGGTGCAACCCTCATCACCATTGCGAATTATGGCATGCGTCCTTGGCGGTCGAACTCGCTTCTCGATCCTCACGCTAGCCACGCTCTTCTTGACAATTCAGTTGTCTTGGTAAGACCGCCAACCTTCAAAAATGTTTCTAGTCTTATCGTTTTCAACGTTTCTTTTGTCATATTGACTGACAAGAGAACGTCGCCACTCTACAACGGAAGCATCCTTGATGGCATCGACTATGCAAGTCCAGAACTACCTCTAGCTGATCGACGCTACACGTTCACTACGTTTGAGAAAAGCTTAGCATTCGCCGGTTTGAAATCTTGAACACGATTTTCGAGAATGAGAACAGGTGGCTATGCTGGCGCGATTTTTGGAACTTTTCCTGTTCAGCTTCTCATTGGACGATTTGGAGCACACAAGGTAGTGCTTGTCTAATTTTCACGGGATTTTTAGGTGATGTCAGTCGTTGGAATTGTGACCGTCATATGTACAGCTCTTGTTCCAATTTCGTTGAGCTTCTTTCCTGCATTTCTCCTGCTGCGATTCATTTCGGTGTGGCCTATGATATTTTTTTCAAAAACGTCGTTTTTTCAGGGAGTCAGCAATTCCAACTTGATGCCCGTCGGTGGTATCGTAACAAATGCCTGGGCTCCCCTAAGCGAACGCGGTTTCTTTATTGCCGCGGTCTACTCGCACATTGAACTTGCCTCAGTTTTTACCCAACCCATGTCGAGCATTGTGGGCAAACATGGTTGGCGAGACTCCAACAAATGTATTTTCAGTCGGCTGGCCTTCCATTTTCTACTGCGATGCCATTTTTTGTGGGATTCTCACCATGCTTTGGATTTTTTACTATCGGTTTGTCAACCCCCCAGCTTGAAATCGTTGCTAGGAATCATCCGGACGCCCATCTCTTTGTTGGAAAGCCTGAACTTTGCAAAATCACACAAGGTAAGCACGCTGCTTCAAGGCCAGAAGGACAAAAGGTAAGCTCACTCAGACACTCGGCTAGACATGTCACTCAAGGTGCCAATGTCGAAGATCTTTCGTTCGACGAAGATCTGGGGCGTTTGGATCACGGTTCTCGGCTCCTTCTTCGTCGCGCAGTTCACGATCACCTTTGCCCCTATTTATTTCACTTCAGTGCTCGGATACAAGGTCTCAGAAGTCGGCTTCATCTGCGTGCTGCCCATCATCGCCATTGTGAGTCTTGCTCCATGCAAACGAGGGCTGTGCGGGCACTAACTTTCTGCTGACCGGGCACCGGGCACCGAGCATTTAGCGGTCGTCATTTTTGCCGAGCACCGGGCACCGGGCATTTTTTCCCAAAAATGACCGGACATACCGGGCACCGGGCACCGGGCATCGGGCAGTTTTTGTCCTTCTGAAGCGTTTTAGTGCCATATTTCAATGTTTCAAGACCAAGGGCTTCGTTTCTATTGAGGGCACTTTTGAGAGGCTTCAAAAAGCAACGCTTTGCTACCTCAAATGGCCTCTTTCAACCTTTCGTAAATGCCCGTCAACTGCCCGGTCTCGACCAGTTTCAACCGGGCACCGGGCACCGGGCATTTCCCCCCAAAAATGACCGGGCATACCGGGCATCGGGCACCGGGCACCGGGCAGTTGCACAGCCCTGATGCAAACTCAACCGAAGCGAATTCAGTTCTTTGTTAAACTCGGCACCGGCCTTCTGAGCGACCACCTCACTTTCATCTCGGACATGGCTAGAGTTCGCTTCTTCAACACTCTCGGACTTCTTGGAGCGGCTACGTTCTTCCTCGTACAAACTCTTGTGCCTCTGCAAGGCTCGGCTGTTGATTTGATGCTAATAAGTAAGTCTTCTTCAATTGAAACGGCAAAGTTACAGTCCTTCCACTAGCCTTGATGGGTTTTCAAGCCGGCGGCCATCCGAAGAGTGTTCTTCTTGTTGCCAGACAATACTCTGGCTTCGTCTATTCCTTTGTTCAGGTTGTCATCGATGCTCTTGAATGGAAGCATAGCTTTAGCTTATCGGAAATATGGGAATGGTCGCGGGATCGGTGGTTGTCCCCGCTTTAACGACAGATAACTCTCATGAATCTTGGAAGAGGTTAGCAACCGTGCCGTGATGATGCAGTCTTTCAGAGTCTTTACTATCTATGCGCTAATTCTAGTTGTCTGCAACACGACTTTTGTTGTTTTTGCCGGTGCTGCACCCGCAAAATGGACCCTTCATCTTGCTGAAAAGAAGAACGAGAACGTCGAAGACGCCCTGGAGGATTAGATGCACTCAATGGATAAAATTTTCCAACATAACTCAAAAGAGACGTTCTCATGGCTCACTTTTCGACAATTGTGTCTGCTGTTAGGCACTCGCAGCAAAACGATGCACGACTCAAAGAGGAAGGAAATATTGATAACAGCTTATTTCGAACAAACAGTCTAAGCCTTTCATGTGTATTTAACGATGTGTTTGTTTCTTTGGAGCGTGCTGCGAACTCGGACTAGGGTAGTGTGTTCACCCGAAATGATAAACATGTTTTATCTAACAAATAGCAAGAGTCAATGCAATAAAGCCGTTAGTTTTTCGGAGATTGAATTTCGTAAACAAGCATTCACCCGTGGGCGAGTCCTTTGATTGGCTCCGAAAGGAATTCAACTACACTCTCGTCCACTCTCCACCATCCTGACTTCAGGTTTCTGAACCTGAACATGTGTATCATGAAGCTCGCATAGTCAGACAGACGATACCTTTGGCGCTGGAGTGAAAGTGCCCTCGTAAGATGGCGATAAATCTTTCAGATTTTCCATCGAATGATCCCTCTAAAGATTGAGTTTCAAAGTGGCGACGATTTCTGTCTCACCAGTCCTAGATTCCCGAGACCCGCTGTGATGCCAGAAATACTCGCCTGTGTTTGATGTTCCTCCGCGGCTAAGACTATTTTTACTGCAAGAACTGTGCAAACCTCTTTCGTACGTTGAACCGTCATCCAAGACGACTTCTGTACTTTTCTTGTTTGAAAGATTCGTTTGTGCCGATTCGGACGGTCTTATGTAAATTACTATGTAAGCTTGCTTCATCCGTATGCGTGCTTCTTCAATTGACTCGGGCTTTGATTGAGTGTCATCCGAGCGTACACTCCATTCACGAGTCTCCGCATTCCAAGTTACCGTCTCATAATGCCCTTCCTTTAGAGTGTCGCCTATGTGCTGAATGAACGAGCTCCTTCTCCAAAAAGCGCCTACAAGTAGCAAGTTATGTATCTTTGCAAGTATTGTATAATTTACCGGCAAATTCAATTTGAAACGGTAGCTCATCTATTTGAAGGAATATCTTTTGGGCGCCGTCATTTTCTTCAAATGCAAAAACGGGAAGCTGAATAACGAGAATCTGTGTTCTTGCTTCTACACAGTACTCTCGGCGCACCATATAAAGAATCGATTCGTCTCTTTCTTGACACGCACATTTTTGTTCGCGTTTCTAAAACGTTTGTCATACAATATTTGAATGCAAACTAACGTCAACGCGCAAATTGTTGAGGGAATCTTGTATTTTCACGTGTCCCTCGGACGTGCTCAAAATGCTTATGTATGTTAACGGCGTGGTTAGAGGATCGCCAAGCTAAACGTTACGTTGTATTGAGAAAAGACTTTCACCACATGACACGCTGAGCATTCGCTTTGTTCTCTACAAGAAAACTTGAAGAGAGATTTCGTCGTTGGAGGAAGATTTTTGATTAGGAGCAACATGAATTCATGAGCGTCTTGTGGTTGGTAGCGCCAAACATGTCCGCTTTGAATAGCACGTAGCTTGTCCTGCTCGTCTATCGATGTCGAATTTCGAAGAATTTTCGTGGAATGTTTTCCGCTTCGACTCAGAAGTTGTTGCAATTCCTGGCTTGATTTGAAAGTGCAGGTATCCTTTTGAAGGCTAGCAACAAATGCGCCAATATTTCTTAATGACTGAACAACGGAATTGACAAAACACATTGTGCCATTTTCGTTCAACAGTAAAAGCTCTGAAACTGCTGCAATGATTGCTACCATACCGTTTTTACCCTCCAATCGATGCTGTGAAAAAAAATACTCGGCTCTCTGAGGCGACGCAAAGCTTTCTTCATTCTGAATTTTCGAAAAAGGTAACTTCCATCGCATCTAAAAAGTTATTGTATTGTACAATATTATTTGAAAGTAAACGCATGAAAAAAAATCACAAAAAAAGCTCACTGCGTAAGTGTGGTGGTTTAAGAGAGTCTCAATAAGTCTCTTACTTGAGGTCCAAAGTGTGACCTCTCGCTCTCTTGTGGAGAACACTTCAACCATTTCTTGCGCTAGTTCGTCTAAACAGAAACGTATCTTCATTTAAAAGCGCAAAAGGATCATCACCGTCTTCGCCCATTTCGATTTCAACTGCTCCTTCGCTTGATATCAGTTTGTTAATTAGAAACCGAAGAGTGAAGGTATTTTGGAGGTAGCCAACCGATCCGCCTTCGCACAGCCTTTTCATAAACTCATAAATTTCGAGTTTTTTGCCATTACAAAAAAGCCATGCATAAAGCATCCGCTCGTTTCTGAGCAGTTCTGCAAGCAATGAGCCAGATATGCATATCACTCACGGTTGCCGCCGTCCTTAATCAAGCAAGATTGACAGAGCATAAATCGGAAGAAAACGCCTCCGACTTCTTCCAAGTATGCATCTTCTGATGACTTAAAAACTACAGCCAACACATCGTTTCCCTTTGTCAAGTCTTCTTTCGATTCACTCTTCTTCGAAAAGGCTTCCATTTTGTTGAAAACAGCTAACAAGTCGTCCTGATTCTGAAGACATTCAGTAAGAGTAAGTGAGTGCTGCAGTCTTACGTTAGGACAAGGGAATATGAAGATTCGCGTCGATTTTTTAAATAAGAGCGGCAAGTTCTCATCTTGTTCTTGGAATTGTATGGAATTTGTCCAATTCGTTTTTACTCTATCTTTCAGAAGCATGCGTTTTCTATTCATCGATTTCCTTCCTCGTTTCTTTGATGTTTCAGAAGGCTCTAAATGTGAGTCATCCGAGTCTTCCATAAATTGCTTAAATCTGTCGAATTTCTGGCAATTTTCGAGACGTAGATCCATTAATAGCCGACGATATCTTATTTCCTCGTCGATTCGCCGGAAACCGTGGCTTGCCATTATATCATTCGCGTCGTTCTCAGTGAAAGTTTCGTTCTCGACCTTTTGCATCTTCTTTACAATATCTGTTTCAAACGTCCCGAGTTGGTCGAAGTCTTTTGCGATCCACCATTCGCTGCCGAAAATTGCAACTGGCCGTACAACAACGACGTACAAAAGCAGTCTTAGATGGATAGGAATTTTTTCGTCGCAGAAAATACCGCTGTTACTCCACCATTTTTGCCGCGCCATTTTTATGGCTTCATTGACTTCGTCCGCAGAATCATTTAATGGCAAAATAACAGTGCCGAAGAAGTTGAACGCATGCTTCATTTGCGTCTTGGTGAGAACGACGCCCTTACTCTGGAAACGTTTCTTCCAGTCATTCACTCTGACCTCAGCGTCAGGATCAAAAATGACAATTGTTCCTGCGTAAATAAATGTGGATGGCGCTTCAACATTCCTTTCCTTTCTGAAATTTTCCACCATGACACTCAAAAGCAATAGAGTTAACGGCCAATCAGGGAATAGCCCGACTTCGATGGGAATAGCGTTTGTCATTCCAAGTGGCGTGCTAACTCGAGCAGATGCGTTTCGGTACAAGATCTTTAGAAGGCAAATAATTGCCTCAAGCTCGTCCTTGACTGAACTGTCTTGATATGGTTTCTGATGTGCTCGGAGTGCTTCCCATACAACACATCTATCGAATGAATTTTCAATCGACATAATTGAATCCCCAGGTTGGCCTTCTTTCTTCTTCTTGGTTAATGCATGAATCACAAAGCTTGCATCCGTTACTGATAAGCCTTGGACATATGCGCAATGGTATTTTGAGAAATCAATGACTGATCGCAGTCGTGCTTCAATAATATGGGCAAGGACAACGGAAATTTGATCGCCGCGTAGATTTGCTTGATATGATTTATTGGTAATATCACGAGGGTCTCCTATTCCATTCCACTTAGGCACGATAACGAAACGTGTGCAATTTGGCAGTTGTTCTTCTTTTAGCGCACTTCGAAGTGTTTCCATTAATTGCTCCTGGTTCATGTTCCTGTCGAGCACGGTGCCATCACTCAATGACCGCTGATAAGCTTGGCTAATTTCCTGATCGGATAAGTCCACTGCGTTCGTGGAAAATTCTGTTCCGTCTGCTCCTTCATTCCTCGTGAACAACTGACGGTAGCGGTCTTCCCACTCCCACAGCAAATCAGTGCGTTTCTCCAGCCCTTTATGGTGCAGGTTGGCTTTGTAGATATTCGAGACTTTTCGACACTTTACGAGATGGTGGAATTTTGAACTTTTATAGACTTCCATCAAATTCGCATTGCAACTGAGTGCGAGTTTTGTTTTTTCGGCTTCTAATAAAAGCGTCTTGCTTAAATGATCTTGCCACTCTGTTTCTGATAGAAGTTTCACCCAATCGGGCAATTGGTGCTCTTCTTCTGAAGACGATAAAGGCAGGCTTACTTCCAAGATTACTGCGCGATGCTTTTTTGCCACTTCATCAGCCATCTTGACTTCTTTCTCCATCTTGACTCCTTTTGGTCTGCCGCGTTTTTTCTTTTCTTTGACTTCGTTTGTCGCCAGGCGCTCTTTCTTTAGCTTATGAACGCTGCAATTTTTTACGTTTAGAAAATCGCGCCTTTTCAAGATCCAGAAATCAACTTGGGTTTTGCTGGGATCGTAGGTTATTATGTTATCTTCGTCAACAATTGTTAGATTCAATGTGTTGGCGAGCAACAGTCCGTGCTTGTTGGCAAACTTCAGTGCATATTTTCCGTTGTGGACGTTTAGTTTCGGAGTTTTCGGGCGTGTAGGTCCTCCAGCATGACTACTTCCAGATAATTCGTTGTATTTGCCGATATGTGCATTGAGGTCACCGCCGATCAATATGGGATCATTATTCTTTGAAGCAATTGAAGCAACAGCCGAAAGATGGGCCCAAAAATCTCGTCTTTCTTCCTGTCCGTCCTCGTCGTTTAAACCTGCTTGAGGCGCATAGGCGCAAACAAAATAAAAAATTTGCTCGCATATTTTGACACGGACATAAATAATCCGGTCGCCTGTCGCGACAGCCTCTCCGACGCGCATATCGGCAAGTTCACTGGATAGAATAATAGCGACGCCAGTGCCCAGCTTGGTTGATTTTCCAGAAAAAGCAATCTTGTAGTTGCTTCCGTCGCGCCGAAAACTTTCAAATTTGCACTCGCCACGCTTGCATGTTTCTTGAAGGCATGCGATGTCAATCTTCTGATCATTCAAGAAATCCAATAAAGCCTTTTCCTTTTTCGTGAACGTATCAATGTTAATTGTCGCTAGTCGGAGCGATTTCTTTGCAAACTGACATGCAGGATCAAAATTTAGGTGATATCACGCATACCTTGTTCGGTGAAGTGTTGTTAACACCAGTATTCCCAGTGACCGTCTGCATTGTGTGTAGTAGTGCTTCTTCTTCTTACGGGTCGCGAATCATCGGCTGTCGGTAGCAAATATTTACTAGAAATACGATGCGTGTATGAAGCGACCGAAGCGAAAAGTAACAAGGTAGAGAAGAAGTGAGAAGAATTGGTGAGGACCCCGGCTGCACATTTTCTTGCTTAATGGGCGGAGGGGGGGGCACTTGACCTGGGAATTGCTTTGCTTGTCTGCTCCCTCCGTAGGCTTAGGAGTCTCTCGTCGTTTCGGCCTCGCCAGACGGTCGTTACTCCGCGCTCTAGGCCTCCTCCGCCCCTCTCCTGTCACCCGCCAAGATGAGTCACCGATGGCTGCCGCCGCCTGGAAGGGCCGTCGTCGACACCACGAAGACCCGGCCCACCTGTCACTGAACAGCAGGGCGTGGGTAGTAAATTTGGGCTAGCTGGGTACCGGTTATTTGAGCATTTCCAATTTTTCCGTGTACCGAGTACCGGGTAATTTTGCCCCAAAATAGCCGAATACTATCAGGTATCAGTACCGGGTAGTCGGGCAATTTTGACCGAAAATTATCGCGGGTATGGATGTGCGAGCACCGGGTACCCGAACAGCCTTGCTGGGCAGGTCACTCTCAAGTACCAAGTCCTGCCTTCTCGTGATCCCAGCTCGATTCTTCTATAATAAAGAATTGGAAAGCTTCTAATACCTCTCGGTCGATGCGACGCAGCCTTAAATTCATGGAATCTCTGTGGGCGCCCCTAGAGGACTTCTTCTGCTCCCTCTCCCTTGCTAATCCCAGTTCCGCCAGATAACAGACAGCGAGAGCGGAGTAACCAGAGAGGCAAGATGTCTTGGTCACAGCTATACGACGACTGTTTATTCCATCCATGACTATGGTTGTCGCGTGAGGCGGGGGTGTAGTTGTAATTTTAAAGATATGAACACCATCGACACCGTGCATTCCTCCACAAGGGCACAGGTTTCGCATACTACACATGATACCAAATTCATCGCCATGAGACAGAGATGAGATTGAGAGTAGAGATGAAGCAGTGCTGCGCAATCGGCTCAACACAAACTGAAGCCGATATTGCGCACTTCCTCATGGCGAGATTATGCGGCGAAAACACGAAGCCAAACAAAACCGTATTCAATGAGCGCTTCGCGATCTTCGAGCATCCTTATTATAGCAGCAGCCGTGCCTTTCATAATGTTTTCAACCCCCCTAATTCTGGCTAGTTCTTGAAGATTAGAAAAGCCCCACTACAATGAAATAAATTAGCAAACTAATTGGAAAGGAATACTGCTGTGTATAAAGCCTCTTCCAAACGTTCAGCTGTTGGCACTCACAGCAAAAGCTGTGCACGCGTCAATAGAGAGGCAATATTGCTGACTACTCTATTCAATCGAACAGTCGCGCTCTTTCTGAGGCATCTTATGAAAGGCTTGAGCAAGAAGCAAGTGGTTGTTGTTGGTCTGTGAAACAGAATGGAGCGGCCATTGCAACCATGGCTTACACCCTTGGCGGTGGAACCCGCTTCTCGATTTTGGTGCTAACGCTTCTGTTCTTGACGATTCACCTATCATGGTAATCCTGAAACTTTCTCTGAGATTGTTTTCAGCCTAATCGTTTTCAACGTTTCCTTTGTTATTATAACGGACAAAAAGACATCGCTGTTCTACAATGCGAGCGGGGCTAATACGTCTGATTCTGAAGCCGCAATGCCATTAGTCGATCGACGCTTCACGTTCTCAACAGCTGAGAAGAGCATCGGATTTGCTGGTTTGTTTTCCCCAGTCTTCAAAAACTGAACACTCTAGTGCCGTATGTCGGCGCGATGTTTCTTGCTTTTCCCATTCAACAGACGATCGAACGTTTCGGACCGCACAAGGTTTGTCTGTCCTTGACTCACTCTTCAGGTCATGTCGGTAATCGGGATGTTAACGGTGACACTGACGGCGTTAATTCCGATTTCCTTAAAAGACTTTCGAGTCTTTATGGCTCTCCGTCTTCTTTCGGTTTGGTGCTGAAAGCTGAGTCTATCCGACTTGAAAGGTTTTTAGGGGGTGAGCTACTCCAACCTAATGACTGTGGGTGGAATGGTGACGAATGCGTGGGCACCTCTCACTGAACGTGGAGTTTTCATTGCCGCTTTCCTGGCGCATATCGAGTTGGCCGCTCTTTTCTCCCAGCCAATTTCGAGTCTGATCGGAAAGAATGGTCCGCTCTTTGAAGATGAAAAAATCGTTGTAGTCGGTTGGCCTTACATCTTCTACTTCCACTCACTCGTCTGCGGCATTCTCACCGCCATGTGGATTCTCTACTTCAGTGTAATGAGAAAGCCTTCGACCCTCCTCATTCCACTTTGTTGTTGTACGAGATTTAGTGTGGCGAGGCGCGGCGCCC
>JAQIXL010002742.1:0-12097 GCA_034700245.1 Poikilolaimus oxycercus | reverse complement strand
AGTGGACCAACACTCCCGACGGCGCTGCCAAGCAGTTCCGTCGCGAGTGGTTCCAGGTCCGCTCCCCCTTCCCCCTTTCAAAGCTGAATGATGCAGGGCGACGGCATGGTTCGCCGCAAGAACCTGCCGATCGAGTACAACCCGTGAAGTGGCCAGCGTTCCCTCCCCTCAAAACCCTTTGAATAAAAGGCGTTGAAAAGCTCTTGTTGTTGTTCAAGCCCCATTATTCACCTTGGAGCAACAATGAGGGAAGACGTTTCCTTTGACGCAATGGGCTTCTTTCGGGCAGAAATCGGCCGAACAAGTCTTCCCGACGAGGGTCGGAAAATTGAAGGAAGACCATGCGTGAGAATGTGCTCGCCGGTCGGGCATTGGATGTCGTCTTCAACGCTCGTCGCTTCAAGATCAACTTTGACAATGGGGCCTGTATCGATTTGCTCACCTTCGGAACAGCATCGTCCGAAGGGTCCGTCTACGTGACAGTATGTGCCCTTTAGGCAGTCTCTCGAATTGCCACCAGGAGCATAGCAAATGAATTCTGACTGCGGAAGATCAGAGAAGATTCTGAAACTTCTTGTTATTTTCTTGCTTTAAAACCCTGGCTTGTTCGAAGTTGGCCTAATGGCGTTGACCATCCTCGGACAATAGGCGTAGTTGTAGAGGATGTCTGAAAGAGATGTGAAGGGCTTGAGGGAAACAACTTGTTCCACAGTTCTTCTCCTCACACTCGGCTTTGGTATCAAATCTGTTGGCGTTGCCGTTGTATTTGAAGGCCAAGCATTCGGCGGTGGCCACGTCGAAGTAGAACTTAACACTGCGACCTTTAGCTCCTTTGTCTTTGCAGAGTTCTCCCGGCGAAGGCGCAAGTTTGCAGATCGCCTTCTGCACTGGGTACTCTTCAAGGACAATTTTAATTTAAAGGAGATGAGAAACCATTTGCAGGCTGGCAGTGGAAGTCTTTCTTCACAGAAGTTCTAGTAAAGGGGATCTCCTCTCTTGAACGAGAGTCGAGGCACCAACACTTTCCTCCTTCGCATTTTTGAATCGGGAAGTCGGCTAAATTTGAATGTCTGAAAGCTTTTGAATTCACCCTTCCAGACACACGTCGAACCATTCTTCAAAGAAGCGCAAGTCGAGTCGTCGGCGATGCTTAACTGCCTTCAGAAGCAGTTATCGACTTACCCAGACCAAGACGAAACGACTTTGAGAGAAACCGTCAGAAGGAGAACGGAGAGCATACCCTGCGACTCGCCGAACAAACCGGGAAAAGGGAAGAAAAATCGTATTGAAGGCGTTGAACCGAGGCAATTCATGCGTATTTTTTCTCAAACCCATGTGTTGTCAACAGTTTCTGTGTGACGACAGACCACGTCTTTTTGAAGAAATTTTTATCTTGGCGCACAAATGTACACACAACGTCAGCAAGCTTCTCAGTGCTTGGCGAACATGACCGACGAGCGGGGAGGGCAGGGGCAGTAGGCCGAGTCGCTTCCCGGCTCTCCGGGCTTGCCAGCCTCTCCTGGCTGTCCGTTGGGTCCGGCGTTTCCAGAAGTTCCAGCAGGACCAGCGGGTCCCTCTGGTCCAGGCTCTCCTGGGCCGCCAGCAGCTCCGGGCTCCGAACCGGCGGGTCCAGGCTCTCCGGGAGGACCAGGGGGTCCGGGGGGTCCGGGAAGCGAGTTGACCTTGGTGCCGGGAGTTCCGGCTTCTCCAGGGCCACCAGGGGCTCCAGGTTCTCCAGCAGCTCCAGCATCTCCAGGCTCACCGGGAGCTCCAGGCTCGCCGTCCTTTCCAGGAGGTCCAGCAGGACCAGCGTTTCCATCGGGTCCGGGAGGTCCAACGGGTCCATCTTCTCCAGGGGGTCCAGCCTCTCCAGCAGGGCACACGGGACACTCGGCGTTGGGGCACTCTCCACCGCTGGCGGTTCCGGGGTTTCCAGCAGGTCCATCAGGACCAGGCTCTCCGGCGGATCCCTTGTCTCCGGGCTCTCCAGCTGGTCCAGGTGGACCTGGAGGGCACGAGGGCTTGGGAGGCTCGCACTGGCACCAGGCAGGGAGGGCCGAGTAGTCTTGGCGCTTGGTGCCGAAACGACGATGTCCGCGGTGCTTCTTGTGGCTCTTGTGGGCCGAGCGAGTATCGCGGAAGATCGAGTCGAAGGGGTTGTCGGCGGGCTTGCCAGCCGGGGTGAGCATCACTTGCATGTCCATCGTCTCCTTCCAGGCAGCGTCAGTCTCCACGCGGAACACCTTCAAGCAGAAAAGAGCTAAAGAAAACCCGAAGAGAAGCAAACCTGGACGCTGTCCATGATCTCGTCATGAATCTCGTTGATGGTGTTGTACATGTAAGGTACAACAACGAGAACGGTGCCGATGGCGGCCAAGGAGGCGAAGGAAGCGAAGCCCACGAGGATCTTCTCCATGTTGGTGGATGCTGCTAGAAAGACTCTTCTATCAGCTTATATAGGGGCTAGAAAGGTCTCAAACCGCCCTCTCGAGGGTTGCTCGGAGGGCAAAGGTTCCGTGCGCAGCGTGACCAGGGAGCTGGTTTTAGGGAGCAACGTGATCCGCCTTGCGCAAAGGTGAAGCACTTTTTTGGTGCTCTCTGATGGACGACGATGTTTGCGGCGTTTCACAAGCGTTCAAATGGGACTCATCTATCTGTACGTCTCCTCATTTTACCAAGAACTATTAAAAGCTTGAATCCAAGTTCGAAAATCACAACAAGTTTGCTGTTCGTGAATCCTCTGACAAAATAATGCATGGTTGAAGGAAGAGAGATGCAGTCTGAAACTTCCTGACGAGCTAAGTCTAGGTGTAACCACTTCTTCACTCTCGCTCTCGTCAGACTCGCAATCTCGTTCTGCAGCGCAGGTTTCAACCTTTCAGCATCACGCGTTTTGACATTTTTTCCGGGTCGACCAAGCTTTGTAAAATTAAACAGCATCGTGTCATTTCTCGATTTGTTTCAGCTTTTGAAACGCGAAATGCCATTTGCGTGAGGTAGCTAAGCTGCGCATGGAGAAGAACCACTTGCTAGCCCGGAAGTAAGAAGACCCTAAATCACGAAGCAAATCACAAAGCCTGAAACGTTCGGCTTGAAGATCGTTCTTGATGTTCTTGTCTAATAGGTTCTCCTGCTCCGCCTGGATAGTAGAGTCCAGCTGCATGTTGTGCCCTCCACGAGCTGAAGAGGGCTTCAATTGGAAAGTTCGAGAGGCCTACGCGTTTCGGCTTATTGCCTTGTCTCCTTCGCTCATCAATTCTTTACGTTAAGCAGATATCCTGCTTCACTGTGATTTGGCTTTTAAGCGACTACAAACAGTTTCCCCCCAATGGCGTCTTCCTCTATTGCAACAAGACGTTTCAATTCATGGGTTTCTACTTGACTGGCGTTCACCTTCGTTCTCATCGGTGAAATCTGTTTTACCTGAAAATAGTCGTTCAAAAGGGTCGTATGCGTGAAAGTGATTTGGCATGCTGCGAATTTTTTGCGTTTCATGCCGTCAATATTCGCAAAAACCCTGCAGCACGTCAGTTGCTAGTTCGTGTATTAAGGTTCAGTTTCACTTTAGATTAACCCAATATGTGAGAATGACAACTGTTCTATTCGAAAGAAACAACGGGACGGGACAAGGGATCGCTTACCACTGGGTACCGCTAGCCGATTATGCACGCCGTCGGGAGACTCAAACCTGGGAGCATCGTGATTCTTGATTGCGGAAAGATACTTTCAAGTGATCGAAAGCGATGACGGCGGAACATGTCAGCTTTGAGCAAATTGCGAAACACATCACAATATTGCTTTAATGGTGCGTCACAAACAATCAGCTAATTGTAAGTTCCAAGCTGAGGGTGTACTAAAGCTAGATCCTACGGGCTGAGTCGAACTGCGGACGGCGTGCACCTCGGCGTCTTCCGATCCTGCAGGGGATTCAGCGAAAGACGTTCTGATTCAAGTCAAGAGATTATCCAAGTGCGAAGACCTTCACTTGCGGCTGGGACATGCCAAAAAAAAAGTTTCGATTTACGCTTAGATAAATAATGGTCAGGCTAGAGAGAACGAGTGTTTTTTTAAAGTATGGAACAGAAACTGCGATTGTGAACCATTTTAGGCTTGTTAATCCTTTCTTCCTTGAAACTTACTCGGTCATCTCGATTGAGAAAATATCTGGTTTGGTTGTGTCAAAGTGAAGAAGGGGCAGTGTACTGACCTTTAGCAAGCGGCGAAACATAGCTGAGGGTGTCGAAGCAGCTCCAACTGCAAAGCTGTGAATGAGAACGAGCAGTTTTGAAGAGAGTAAAGTGAAAAATTTTTTCGTACCGTGTGAAGGGTACTATCAGACAAAGAAAACGGCAAAGTTAATAGTTGAACGCGAAACATACTTGCATGAAAATCAAACGCCTGCAGGTCAAAGAGCAAAGTTCCTCGCATTTCAAGGCAGCTTTACAGCTATGGCCTGGCGAGCCAGCGCACCCTGGGCGTTCAGCTTTAGCACCCGGAGACGCAACTCCGTGTCGGGACGATTAGCCTCCAAGTCTACGACGCATTCTTTAACCATTTGTTGAGTGGATTCGCAGTGAAATGCCGTTGAATCACAGCAGAATCAAATAAATCCTTCCGCAAGTCTAATACTGAAAGTTTCTTTGTGGCACCACACGTCAACATTTACCAGCATTTCTTTAAAACATCGACTGCATTGACAATGTGCCTCTTCGGATTTGAGTCAACCACCACCGCTCAAAATGCGATATTTTTTGCAAAGCTAACGTTTGGTCTATGTTGTGTTTCTTTGTGTCTATTCCTGTCACCAAAATGAAGTCATTTTAGTGCGGCTTCTTGCTGATTCTCTCTTGTGAACATTTCTCAACATGTTGTTCCCAATGATTGTTACGCGCTGGGCTAGATTCATCGATTATATTGTACCACAGCGAACGTACCGAATGAGCGTGGCTATCACTGTTGAAGCTCATACGTTCTGGTTTACATGGAAAGTAAACACAAATCAAATCGGACACACAATTTTGTCAGAAATATGTGTTTTTCGTCAGACAATAAATTCAGTTCTTCTTGGAGTGACATGAACTTGCGGCAGCTCTGTGGGACAAATAAGCGGCTTCGTCTCGTAGTTCGGATTGGGAAAGCCTCCACTGTTGATGCCATCGTTGGCTGGAGACGCAGACAATTTATTGTTTGCTGAAAATGTATGTTCTCTTGTTGCCGGTTCTCAAGCGATACCTTCATTTCGATGCTTTTCGTCAAGCGTTGCGCGTGCCATTTTCAGAATTTTCTTCTGCTGCTTGAAGAGCAAAACAACGACGATAATGAAGATGAGGACCAAGTAGACCCAATTTCGTCCCAGCATGTCGCCAACCCTCCTGGCAACTACTCTCGTTGTCAGAACTGCAAAAACTTCAAAATCATTGAAATTGACGCCGACCTCTCCAAACGGGTGTGTACCAAGGAAGTTCCTCATAGCAGTGGGGATACCTATGTATTGTGAAATCATTTGGCTTCAAAGAAAGCGCTTACGTTTGACGCGAGCTGAGGCAACGATCACAACGAGAACCGCTAAAACCGGGAAAGCAGCGCTGCTGATTGTCGTACCAAATCTCACATTCCCCAACTGAAAATTACCCTTTCGAGATCTTGGAAGAGAGTTATAGAAATAGAATTTTTGAGTTTAGAGTAAAAACTCACCCCAATATAAGGCGCCAAGTTTCGTTGGTCTTGGACTACTCTGGAGAGATCGTGGATTGCTTGTCGACAACACGACTCCGCTTTGTTCGTTGCATTCTGAACCAGTCCATCCGCTATAACATTCGCAACTGAAATTTGAAAATTTCAAGAGGCGTTGAAGTAAACTAACTATGGGGCGTCGCTGTGGTTGTAAACCCGGACGCAGTGGTCCTTATCGCACGTTTCGCTATCCCATCCAAAATCACATTTGCAAGTGGAATTGCGCATCTGATATCCGTTGAAGCATCTGAATGTGCACGACGATCCCTGCCAGCCTTTGTGGCAAACGCATCTGAGGAACGTTCGAATTTTTAAGGAACAAACCCAAAACTATCGGCGTCATCCCATAACTCACCATTCACACAAAGCTTCTCGTCACATGTGTGGCCCGTCCACCCATAACGGCACTGGCAGTAGTAAACGTCTGCCCTGTCTGATTCTGAGCGCACGTATCCATTCAGGCATGGAAGTGCTGCAGCTTTCAAGGGAAAGAAAGAATGCTACTAACAGCTAGAAACCAAGTCCATTCTGCCAGAGGATTCATCGATATACGATTTGAGTCGCTCATCGCATCGATCTCCTGTCCAGCCATAGTAACAGAGACAACTGCAAAGTGTCGGTAGGTTTTAAAATAAACAGCTACGTTCCGCCTTGTCTATCGTCTTCGACGTATCCATTCACGCACGTGATGCTGGCTAAAAATTAATATTTTACGTGCGACAGCACATCCAACAGAAAATGAGAAAAGTATCGGATGGCCCGAAATTATTGAGAC
Source organism: Poikilolaimus oxycercus (assembly GCA_034700245.1). Lineage (NCBI taxonomy): Eukaryota > Metazoa > Nematoda > Chromadorea > Rhabditida > Rhabditidae > Poikilolaimus > Poikilolaimus oxycercus. The sequence goes on along the minus strand of JAQIXL010002742.1, from coordinate 5,589 downwards.
TGTTTTCAAGGCGTCTTCCTTGGAAAAAGTCTCAATAATTTCCGGCCACCCGATATTACTCACGGTTGAATTTGCTTTCGTTGCAAGTGGCACCGGTCCAGCCGAAAAAGCACACGCAACTGTCACTGTCGTTCATATAGCCCTTCACGCACTGGGCCGTTGTGTTATCTGAACTCAGTTTTTCTGAAATATTTCAAGCCTTACAGGGAGGCGAGGCTATAATATTTGTCGATCCGAGAAGGACAAGCACGGCCAATAACATCATCATCGTTTGTGAGTGATGATGTTCCTCCTCTAAACAAATCAGACGAAAAAAATTAAGGCGATGGTGCGGCCTCGAAGGTATGAATCGGCGCTTATCAGTCATGCACCAAGGGTCCAAGTGGTTCAACGTGGCGTTCGAATCGATGACACTGCGGCGACTGTCAACGCAGTTACCCCAAGAAAGGGACTGCTTTGAGTGCTGGCTTTACTGGTCTTTTTCTTTCAAATTTAACCTCTCGAGGTTCACAGCAGTTATGACACATTTGTCACTGGGATCTTGGGTATATTCATGACGCTAAGCATGGCGAACAATCTTGGAGCGCGCAGCAATCAGCGTAACTGGTGGACGAACCAACCAAAGTTATCGCAAGTTTCAAAAACCCGCTCAAAATTGCCTTCCAGCGGAAACTCAGGTTGTTGAAAAGACGTTTTTAAGAATCCTAAATGTGGTGAAGGGCTTTTTGTCATACGCAGATCCACCGCTTGGGGCCACCCAAATTACGATAAGAATGCCACGTTTGTTCGCCACCTACGCCGCTCAACGGCGATCACGCTTGGCAGTTTCCAGAACCGAGCAAGTCGAAAACCGCAGCTACTCTAACCTAATCTTTGTTCCCTAGTGATTCACAGTCGTAATTATAAGAAGCTCTTCGGGGAAAAAAGCAGCACCTAACAGCATGAGTTCGACCGCTACCACAATGCTTGAAGCCTGAAACATTCTGAAACATAAGGTTGCTTTGCAAGGCGAGCTTCGACATATTCAACGAGTTTGCTGTCGCTTGGTGATGCGATTGCAAATTGAGTTGAGTTTCACGAGAGTTTCATTTGGTTGAAAATTTAAAACGTTAGCAGATTTAGAACTGCATGCGACGAAAAGCGTGTGCCAGTTTGAAATATTACCCAAGCTGACAAGCGAGTTTCAGCATTTGCAAATAGTTGGGCTGGACTATGGAATCTCAGTGGGCCGTAGAATGACATCGCTTTGCTTCTGTGCTTCAGTTTTCATTTCATGACAAAGTTTACAGACCACGTAGTTTACAGACCACGTAAGTGAGCTTTCCATGGGAACCTTCACCGATGATTCTTCCAGTGAGCTTTACTTGCTAGTTTTCAACGCAAAACTTGCTGGACTTCGCAAAGTGCGTGAGGAGAATCGCGTTGAATTCAAGAGTCCAGGGCGAATGCCCCTTGCACCGCGTTATTCACTTCAACGTCAAAACGTTTTCGAGTTTGACGAGAAAACTTGTCCGTGTGCTCATCAAGTGCTTCCGAGGTGTCCAAACAGCTCGCCGTGACGGTCAGTTGTCGACGCGCTCATGTGTGGACATACATTTACATTGAAGACGTTCCTCTAAGGAAAAACAAACTCTTTCGATCTTTCACTTCACAGATCTCTTCCCAGTGGAGCAGCCGAAACGGCTCACAATCAGTTGTTACTTTCGGGGAACCATATATTTCGCGTGAAAACATGTGAGCAATTCAATACCGTTTTCAATCGTGTATGTTCGACCCGAAACATGCCTAAAAATTCGAGAACAACTGCGAAGGCCTTCATTTTGTCATCCACTTAGACAGTTGGCACCAAATGCAGTCGGAGTGTCGGTACACGAATCGTCTCAAATTATTAATGCTTTTCGAAAACTGCTCTAAATTCCCCTCAGCCGAAACTTATGTTAATGAAAAGCTTTGCCACCTAAAATGAATCGCCTCAGCTGAAAGGGCGCCGCGGGGGCTACGCCGTCTTTATCTGCTTTATGTTTCACGTTTGTTTCTGCTAGCAGTCGCGTGTAGACTTGCTTTTTTCGAGAAGGTGGCGTGAATGCAAGGCTACTTTGCAAGGCTAGTTTTGACAATTTCGCCAAATCCTGTTTGAGTCTGTTGTCGCTCGGTGATGCGATCGTAAACTGGGCGTAATGAGTTTCATTTGTTTGAAAATTCAGACTCGTCATATTCTCTACGTCGAAGAAGTTAGAACATTCGATACATTTACGCTACCAGCGTCGCTCCGCTCCGCTGGAGCGTTAAAGCGGCATAGGTTTCAGACCGATAGACAAACTTGGAAAGTCCTTGATCATCCTTCGCCTCCCTCGGTCACTGCAGCGACGTAGAATACTTTCTTTACCTTGCCCCCTTTTCTTCGCCCACTAAGGCTACATCCTCTCCCTCTTCTCTCCTCGACCACTGAAACCGCATAGAATACTCACCCCACCCGCGCTCCCGTCAAATCCCCACACCGTACTCTCGATGCGCGCACCAAATTTGCGCCAGTAAATGCCAATCGAAGGCGCGAAGTCGAAATTTTGGGCTGATTTTCAATCTTTTCGCTTTTTATCACATTTTCGCTTCTTAACCATGCCTTTTTCTTTGCGGGAAACGATTTCTGGACCCCGAGAACCCTTTAGTGACCGTCAATTCCGCGAACCACCGACGAAAACCTTGAAAACCCGCCGACAGACGGACGTAGCGACTTATAGATAGTAAGGATCATTTATGAGTATCCAATTGTTGTGAGTGAAATCAAGTGTGATTCAATGAGTTAACAAAGCGAATGAATTTTTTTGTTGCCAATTGTTGTTTTCCCATGGGGCATGCTTCCTTCTACCTGTTGATTCTATAGTGCTACCGCCGTCTCGCAAGCCCAGTAGCACACAAAGCCTGATGTGATCATGAATTCTCGAGGGCTACAGAAAAAGTGCTCTCCCGAAACAACGTCACATTTGCCGGCAACCACACATTTTGAGTCAAATCAAATGCGATTCAGGAGCGCAACAAATCAAATCAAAATTGCAGCTATCGATTGTTTTCCTGGCTGACATGTCCTAAAACTCTTCTTCATCAACAGGGACACGGTAAAAAGCGATGAGTCCATTGTTGTTGCACTCAAAAAATACCATAGCAGCCTTCTGATTACGCAAGATTCTGACTGGCAATGAGTATACGGAAGTGCCGCGGTAGGATCCGCCTCAAGCTCTGCGCGCAACCTTCGATATCACGAAGTTCGTCCAGTTGATTTTTTTCGTCCAGTTTGCAAGCCTGAACGGTGAAAAATTCCTTGTAATGCAGACTTGTAGCTGCTGTCAGGCTCGCAGTCGGCGCTCACTCTTGCAGTAGTTTGGGCCTTAGCAGAGCCTTCTGATAAGTACGATAGGGAGCCTGAATAGCAACACTTCTAGCTGGAACGGTCTGCTGATTGATTTTTTAACGGTCAAATAAGCTTATTGTTAGATAAAAAAATTGTCAAGCTATAGAGATGTTCAATCTGCAAAAAGACCGTACGATTGGATACCATTTCAGGCATCGTTAATCCTCTTTCCTTGAAACCTACTTGAGAAAATAGCTGCCTCGTGTGTGAAAGTGACGAAGGGGCAGTGTGCCGAACTTGAGCAAGCGGCGAAACATAGCTGAGAGTGTCGAAGCAGCTCCAACTGCGAAGCTGTAAATGAGAACGAGCGGCTTTGCAGAAAATAAATTGAAGAAATTTCTTCCTGTCGTGTGAAGGATATCAGACAAAGAAAACGGCAACAGTTAACAGTTGAGCGCGAAACATACTTACATGAAAATCAAACGCCTCCAAGTCAAAGGTCAAAGTTCCTCGCATTTCAAGGCAGCTTTACAGGTATGGCCTGGCGTGCCAGCGCACCCTGGAACCCCTACAGCGCACCCCTACAGAATGGCATGCAGTATGATTCAGTGGCTTAAACGCTCATGAAGCTGACAGGGGTTAGCTGTTCGCCGAGCTTGCATGTGAGGAAAGAAGACGGGGAAGCCGATTTAGTATTGGGTACACGAGCAATTTCAAGTTATTAACAATTTTCGAAAACCGTCGAGTATTGCCCCCAGCGGAAACTTATAAAAAGAAAACGAAGGAATGAATTGGTCTCAATGTCAGCCATTTCAAAGGACCGCCACAACCAAACCACAACCATGGGGACCGCCAAAACAACCATGGGGACCGCCAAAACTATGATGGCGGAACCAACGCTTGTTCGCCGTTGACTTCTCCGTTCTACAGCGATCACGCCTGGCAGTTTCTCCAACACGAACAATCAGGAACCACAGCGACTTTCAACTAATTTGCGTTCCCAAGTGATTCACGAATCGTAAGAAAGCTCTCCGAAAAAAGGCAGCATGCCGTATCTAATAGCATAAGTCCGCCCACTACCACACTGTTCGTGACGTGAAACCCACTGAAATACCAAGCTGACAAGCGAGTTTCAGCATTTGGAAATAGTTGGGCTCCTCCTCCGACCGACGTCCTCAAATACCGTGGAGGCTGACTCCCTGGGATATTCTCCTCGCCTCAGTCTCCTCTTCTCTGTTGTGTCCCCCGAGCTGGAGCCAGTCTCCTAATAAAAGAGCCTCTCTGAGCTTGGTGAGGCACGAGGAGTTGGGGGAGACGAACTCAGCAGCCAGTGTTCCGGTCCCCGTCCTTGACCGTCCCAGGAGGAGCCGGGACCGGGAGCAAGGCGACCGGCCGGAGCCGAAGCCCGAAGTGCCCGTGAGCCCTTCTTTCCCTTTCCAGCCCCGGGCCAGCCTCTCAACTCTTGAGCCGTGTTGTTCTCGAACTGTGTGACGTGTAAATGCTCGAAAACCATGAAAATCCGTTTCAAAAATTCACTTGCTGGTCAAAACTTGACAATTTGAATGGCTTGAAACGTACCGAAAATTTTTAATCTATTGAGATTGAATTCCTCGGCATCTGTGCGCCTTCAAATATCTGAGCGAAATGCGTGCGAAGACCGGATACACAATGAAGTTCGTTTTCGTTGCTTCACTTTACACTTCACTGCAACATATTTTTATCATCCAAATTGTGTCGCCTCGAGCCAACTGAAAAGATTCTTTCGCTTTTCAGAATGAGAGAGATTACTTACTTGGCTTGTTAGACGTGCATTATGCACTCTAACCCGGTAACTTGCTGCGGAACACAACCTTTCCAGTCTTCTCCAGCAACTATGCCTTCAACTTCACGCCGCGCGTTTCGCACCCTTCACTTATTCTCGTAGTCGCACATCGACGCGTGATGTTGCTGCGCATTACAAGCCTTACTGGTGTCCAAAGGGCTCGCCGTGACCTTCGCTTGTAACGTGCTCATGTATGGACATGCATTTTATTCATTGAAGACGTTCCTCTAATTCTAAGGAAAAACTAACTCTTTCGATCTTTCACTTCTCTGATCTCTTCCCAGTGGAGCAGCCGAAACGGTTCACATTCAGTTGTTACTTTCGGCAAACCATATATATGGCGGGAAAACATGTGAGCAATTCAATACCGTTTTCAATCGTGTATGTTCGACCCGAAACATGCCTAAAAATTCGAGAACAA
>JAQIXL010002741.1:0-12097 GCA_034700245.1 Poikilolaimus oxycercus | reverse complement strand
TACCGCGACTCGGGCAGGCCGACGGCCCTCCTGCGCACGTGGGCCAGCGCCACCTCGTCCAGCGGGAAGCTGCAAGCGCTTCCCCAGCTCTTCTTCTGAATACCGGGGATCGGGGACGGCGGGGATGCTCGTCGCGGCGCGTCGCTCCCTCGGGATCGGCGTCTAGAGTTCTCTGTTTTTCTTCTAGAGCCCCTCGCCCACCTCCTCGGTCTCGAGGACGAGGCGAACGCGCGTCCTCCGGTTGTCCGACATCACTCCTTTGTCTGAAACAATACATGTGAACAGTCTTAACGTGGGAAAGGCATCTAGCGAGAGGCGGAGCTTCCATCCCAGTTCGAGTCGTTTCCTTACCTTGAAGAGAGTGAAGATCGCCGCCGTCCGCCGGAAGTCCTCTCTCCAGTCTGAGCCCGCCGACTCAATCGCTTAGGCAAATCTATCTGATTCGCCATTCAAAGTGATTGATTCCACAGGCAAACGCCTCTTTCGAGTTTCGCAGCCCCGAAGAAGTCTCCTCCACTGTCTCGAATGGAGAGACTTTTCAATCAAGGGAAAAGTTTTTAGACTGGTTTGATGTGCAGAGGCTTTCACTGCTCTCATGTGTGCATTCCATCCGCTATCGTTGGCTTCCTCTAAAACACGGTGCAGCAGTTTCAACAGAACTGCTCTCGGCGAAAGGTGTCGTCCCTCCCTGGTTGTTTTGCGCTCGTGTCGGGGTTGGCAGAGGGGAGGAGCGATCGAGACTCTGGTCTTGGGCACCGCTGGCGATCGGTGGCTCATTTCACGGCTCCCCCTCCATGTCCCACTTGAGTCACCGTGTACAATAAAGATGGTTAGAAAAAACTAGAGCCCACAGGCCAAGGTAACGGAGTGAGGAAAAGGCTGGACGGCCTTGGGCGAACACCGTCCCGAGTGACAGGGTCCCTTGACACCCTTGACGTCTCCGCCACACCCTCCTGTCCCCATTCCCATTAGCTAGAGGGTTCCCGAACTTACGGCAATCGATTTGATTCATTCGAAGGTCTTGCTTCTTTTTCCCCAAAATCAGAAAAATCATCTGCCATCAAGCAACCACAATTGGCCTTGTTGCAAGTTCAGTTTCGAGCCAATCCTCTACTCCATCACGCATTGTTCAAGAACCTTATTAAAGGGAGGAGAGAAGTGGGAAGGGGGACAAGGATTAAAACCAGCGGATGATGATAACGGCAGCGCCGATGGCGATGCCGGCGAGGAGGGCGGCGACGCCGTCGGCCAGCATCAGACTGAAGGTCCTCAAGCGTCGATGGTCCTGCACCTCCGTGCCACGCTCCTTCAACTCCTCCACGCCTTAGAGGAAAGATGAGCCTAAAGAGAAAGCTCACAGCCTGGGAGAGCGAGGACCCAGACGAGCAGCTGAAGGAGAACCAGCCAACGGACGAACATCTCGTAGAAATGCCCAAAAGGAGGGATCTCTAGCATTTGCCTTCATTTCATGGTTTTCAGCATTTCGACAGCATTCATAAGCAAAGAAGTGAAAATCGTCGGCGTACAACGCCAAGTGTCTGTCTGAATGGACTTGGTGATGGCATTAGTTTGCACACTTTGTAATCGAGAAAAGCTTGATTTCTTAGATGAGAACCAGAAAGAAGAAGAACAGAAGCGAAAAAACACGAAAGGACTTCTAGAAACTATGAGACTCCTCAAAAAGGCCGTGACTGTTCAAAACGAGTCATTTGCAGCAGCTAAATTGCACTCCCGAGAGCCTTCCCAGCCCGGGAGCATTCCAATTGGGATCTTTTCCGAGGGAACAATGGTGTTTGCCACTTTGGGAACAGGGTTCTCACCCGGGAAAGCTCCCGGCTGGGAACGTCTTCCCGACGGAAACGTTCAAGGAGCTTCGTGTTTACGGCCACAGAAGAAACCGGACACTCTCTAGTGTTTTTCAAGAGGAAAAACTGCCTCCGATTTCATTTGAGTCAGCGACTACAGGACGATGTGCTATCACGTGTGTCTGCCTTTCTGCCTGCCTGTCGCTCCGACTTGGTGGTTCTCTCGTCAACGGATCACTCCCGTTAGACCGCTCTTCGCATTTCGTCTGCCGAGCACATAAAACCTCATAAAGAGTCATATCAAGACTGAAGATGAAACACCACGACGATCCTATGAAGTGCGCGAAATTGCACTTTTTGAAAGTTGCATAAATGCGGTCCTGTGTCCAAAAAGATCATAGTTTTTGTGAGTTTCATGACATGCCCCCAAAACACGCACTGGCCCAGCAGGGCCTTTATTCGGCTGAAGGAAATGGAAAAAGAAGATAAGGCTTGATTGGAGAGACTCTGAAACGTGGATTGTCGTGCGAGAAAGAAGGATAGAAGTCAAAGGAGAAAGCGAAGAAGTTCGGCTTTGAGGCGGCGTCCGTCTTGTTCTCTCTCCCTCGTTGCATTAGGCAAAGACGCAAAACAAATGTGTCTGCATTTGCTAATAAAAAAAACCCCTCGATAAAGTTTGTTGAATACTTTTCTTCGGCAATCAAGGCCTTCTCGTTCGTCTTTGGATCTTGCACAACACAGGAGCAGCCCGACTTCACGTAAAAGGCGGCCAACTGAAAGAAATATTGTATGTCAATCTTGTAAGAGAGCAACACACACTTTGTTGACTTCTTAAGAAAATTGCTCATGTTGCTAAAATCTCCATCAAAACATGTCTCGCGGACTAGTGAAGCGGCTAGATAAACACTTCATGGCACTTGGCCTTGTCTGAAGAAGAGATATCATGCGATCCTCGATTAAACTCACAAAACTGTCTTGTCGCGACGATGCTCGCTGGGCGAGAAGAAGTAACTTCTTGTTTCGCTTCTGATCCAGCGCTCACATTCGCAATCACATGTGAGAATTCGTTAAAGAGGGTAATTTTCTGAGCAATTGTGCCAGAATCTTCCAGCTGGTTTTTGGGAGGCTCTCTTAGAATGGCAGGTGTTTTCTTTTTATTTGCAGTATTTTTGAACCAATTTCGGGCCATTTTTGGAGGTGCAGGTGCTTATATTTTGTAGTAACAAAGTCGTTTTTTTTGTAATGCGAATGACCCCTATTTTTCGTCAAGACCTTCGCTTACTCGTCATTGTGGCTGCATCGATAATCGGAAGCTCAGAAGCTTAAAACCAAAAATTTGACGCTGTCGGGTTTAAGACAAAAAAATGCTGCCGAGAAATGTGAAAGAGGAGGCGACATATGTATGTATGTACGCTCTTAACCTTTCCGGCCGTTAATAAACCCTCGAATATGTCAATAAGGCCAACCTAACCGGTCCGTCTCACACAAATTCTTGTCCTTCTTATAACATTTGATAACCAAATTCCATTTCGTAGAAAATTCCTCATTATGTTTAAGAGAAGCCAAGTTGCCTCCGAACTTGGCAACTCAGTTTCCCTTCGTGAATCAAGGTTTTCGGCTGCTAGTCGTAACTAGCACCCTGGAGGAGTAGCTCGGCTTCACATAGACTGTATCCAGCCGCTAAAAAAGCTCGTCGTTGCACAGTAATCTTACTCTTTGTCCAAGCCATCGATTCACTCTCGTCTGTTCGATGCATGTCGGCAAGAAGAAGGCGCCCTTTTTGCCGCTTCTGATCGGCCGGCAAACTCATTGAGCACAAATTTCGTTTTAGTCAACTTTGAAACACGGCACAATCAAGACGCCTTTCACGGTTCGTAAAACATCACCCGGAGGGCAAAGCACGGTGGGCTAGCTCTTGAGCCAGCACTTACGTCCGTGTTGCATCCGGTATTTAGAATAATCTCCGCATTTGAAATTGTGTTGGAGTCCCGTGCTTTCTCCTAATTAGAAGATTTGGATTTCACACTTTTCATCCCTGAAAACTTGCAATGGAAAAAAGGAGGACGCACTTGAAAACAAACAATGCCTCTGGGGCATCAGCACGAACCAGCACGCCCGTCCTATCAAGGAAGGATAGTTGCTGCTGCTTCTAAATTAACACTTACCAGAGAAGGAGGAAGACGACGACGAAGGCCTCGCAGGGCACTCGGTAGAGCATCTGCAGCTTGATGAGAAGACGGAGAGGGGCGAACCTCCGAAGAAGGCCGCCGCCGCGTCGGACGTCTCGATGATGACCAATGAGTCACTTGGAATATTACAACATCAAGTCTTTTGTCTGCATCAATCACAAATGGTTTAATGCAAGATTTCAGCACTTCACCACGGCCAGCTTCCACAGTTGTGAGGCCAAACTGTGGACGGCCTTCACAGAAAGCTGACGTGGTCAAATGTCTTGCTTCGAAGTGAAAAAAACATTTTCGCCCCCGCAAACTCGCACCAACTGCGAGATGTCTTCATTTCTTGCCAAGTCACAGACGGAAAGACTTTCCAAGGCGAAAATCGACGTTTATACATCGATGCTCGCTATGGTGAAGTTGAAGAAATGCCTCGGTCTTCTGTTTGGATGTTGAATCCAGCGAAGAATTGCCAAGTGTGAAATCCCAAACACCTCTTCCCGATCTCTCTCTGTCTTGATGGCTGAACACGTTCTTTACACCTCACTCTTCTCAAGCCCTGAAATGCCAAGCCGAGACCATCTGGCTCTACAGAACCTCGCTGTCTTGCATGTAGCCCAGTTTTGTTACTATCTGTCGACATATGAAGTGGCTGTGGTGGCTCTCTGCTCCTCTCCAACAACGAGCTTTTCTATTCCAAGCACTCCGACCTCGATGATAACAATGGTGAAGCAGACATCAAGAATTTTCTCATGAGCACCACAAGTGTCTCAGAAACACCCTTCTCCCAAGAATCACTATTTTTTGTGTTTCATGCCGTGTCCCCAAAACAAGCACTGGCCCAGCAGGGCCTTTATTCGGCTGAAGGAAACGATGAAGGAAAGACTTGGTGAAGGAGAGAAGTAGAATTCGAGCGATCTAGATATGCATTCTTGAGAATAGCTTTTAAGATTCAACTTTATTGCGGAGATAGTTTCTGGAGAAGGGCGGAGAAATGAAGAATGCGGAGAGGGGACAGGAGGGAGATCGGTGTGTAGGTGGCGATGCGTGGCTTCTAGGAATTTAGCTGCTTCATCACAGCAGCCGCAAGCTCCAAGGCGACTTCTTTGCCGCGCTTGCCTCGCCACTTTTCGATGTCCCCCATTTCTTGTTGCAGCCACTTCAGACAAGTCCAGTGCTAAAAAAACTCCCAAGCAGTAACTTCACTGAACCTGAATGGCGTAGGCGAATTGAGCATCCCCCTTGAAGATGGCGAACTCGCCCTGGGCACCGTCGCCAGCGATGTCGAAGGTGAGAGCAAGTAGCATGCACGTGAAGGTCTGGGAGTCGCGGTACCTGACACAATTTCGCCATTCAGCACTCGTTTGCAAACCTCGAGTGAATCTGCGGCCAATTAGCCTTGACGTATTCGACGAGGACGGCACGGCCCTCGCTGACTTTGCCAAAGTCGTCGCCGACAACGGGGATGTTAAGGAGGCGATAGAAGACGAGGGGCGCGTAGTCAATGCCGTTGATGCTGTTGCTCGGATCCATTATCAGTTCCAAGACTCTTTAAAGGGAAACGTTTACACTCAATCTCTCATAGTACTCTTTGAGGAAAGTGCGCTTGACAGTGCCTTCTTGACTGAGGGTTCTGAAGATCCTGTTGTGGATGACGAGAGGCGCCACACTCGTCTGAAAAGTGACAACAATCTTCAAAAAAGCTTTCAACAAACTTTTCGGAGGCACTCCATGATGCGGGCCGCATCGATTTTCGTCACTTCTGTGAGACAGTCATCCTTCTGACGGCGGTCGTCCACATAAATGTCTTCGTACTTCCTGACGCAGCATTAAATACCTTTAAAAGAAACATACGCCCAGTAGCTGACGAGCATTAGGTTCGAGCAATTTGAGCACACGATTTTCGTATCTGTAGCACTGGCTGAACATTTATGCATGATCTGTATGTTTGTTTTGAACTGACCATTTTGCTCTGAGGCTCTTAAAGGTGTCAGAGTTCTAAAATTTAGCGTTCAGATAGATTTTAACATGAATCTCACAAGAACCGTCTTAGCAAGAGACTCGCCGACGAGCGACAGCACACGACAGTACGCCTTCCATCCCTGTTCATCCGCCATCTTTCTAAAGTTTGCACATTCACTTTTGGCGGAATAAGGCTAACTCATAAGCGAGTTCGAGTTCTTCTTTGTTCTGGCTCGCATGTCTTTCGATGGTGATCGAGCGGATGAATGCGTCCATCTCTGTCATTTTGAAGTTGTCCAGTCGGACACGATCGGTGAGCTCGAGGAACTGCTCGATCATCGGTCTGACGCGATTACCGTCGAACTAAAAATTTTGAATAGCAAGCAAAAAGAATGTGAGGCTTCTAGTCACAACTGTGGGTCCTCGTTGGTTTAGTACCACACCATTTTTGATGTAGTCCCTCTGGTAGTTGATGCGGTAGAAGATGCGATAGTCCATGTCGACAATCACATTTCCTTCCTTTTGGCATTTGTAAAAGGCTGAAACAGTCGCTTTAGTCTAATTATTTTACTTACGCTTTGCCTTGTACAAGATAGATGACCGTATCTTTGACCGATTTCGTGCCTCGGTAGAAGAACGGAACAAACAGATGACTAAAATATTTTAATATGTTTTCATATAGGATTCGAAAATTTTGAAATTATGCTCTAAAACTGATTTTTGTCAGTCATTTTTTGATTAAAAAAAACCACACTCGTTGGCTTCTACTGTATTGATCTTATAGATGGTGCCCGATGACGTCCAGTTGCCCACAAGAAGGCCGTTGTCATCACTGTTGAAGCCCACAGAAGGATAACCGGACTGAATCCTTGTTGAAGCTAGAGACAAAGTCAACCGCTCGAAGCCAGGCGCTGCCGAACTCGGAGAAGCTGATGGCAGTGTCAGGTGGTTCTGTCGGTTCGGGTTCCGTAATGGGATTGATCCGACGAGGGAGAGTTGTCATCGCCGACGACGTCACGCTGGTGGCCGACAAGCCGTTAGTGATCGTCTCGGTGATGGTCGTCTCCGTGGTCGTACTGGTAGCAGTCGTCGTACTCACGGTGGACTTGGTGCGACGATATTTGAAGTTGTTGATGTTCGCTTTCTTTAATAAGGTGTGAATTAATTCCGCAACCTTGCCTCCAGACACTGATCGTCGGGAATCAATATGGTGGTGTCAATGCCGAACGCGTCTAGCAGATCAGTGGCTGTGGCAAGGCGCGTCGGATCGCGATGGACGAGTTTCTAAACACAATTAACTCTTTCCGTTATGGTATGGTATGTTCAGGCAAACCGTGAGACCTTCCTCGAATTGTGACTTGCCAAGGACGCCCTCGAACATGCGGAAGATCTGTGCCGCCTGCAAATATTTTCAAAACTGTTTGCCAGCTTGCCTTGATGGATCGAGCCTCGCACTCCAGGTCATGATCTATGCCATCGTCCAGAGGATCGAATAGCTTCGTGGCCATGGCCTCAACTGCGAAGGCGCGCTTCTGTTCCGCTTCGAAGATGTCTCTCGCCAATTGCTCACGCTCCTAGCCAAGAATGAATCCTTAATGTCCTTAAAGCGAGGAGTGTCAAACAGTCTTGAGTATTCGTTGACCGCGCAGGTAGATCTCGAGTTCCAGGCCGACAAGTCGTGCTATTCCTCCGTTTATCCAGCAGTGCTCCGGACGATCCGGACGGATGTAGTGCGAGATGTACTAAATGATGTTTTCTTTTTTTCTTTTATCTTTTTAACTCACTGTGTAGGCCATGCTCTGCGCGATATAGACATGTGCCTCCAGACCGAGGCAACTCCAAGAAGCTAAACTCCATTCATTCAGATAATAATCTTAGCCTCTAGCTTACCTGACGTTGATTCCAGAACATGAGACCGATGTCACCCATGAACGGTACGAGAAGAGCCAGCAACAGATTGTGGACTGCAGATTTTCATTATAAAAAAAATAAAGACCGAAGTTCTTGATATCTCGTAGAGAAAGTCGTATTTCCTCGTTGGTATCTGGCCCGAGGCTTGTCCGAAGAAAGCGATGAAGCCGTCGAGGTAGGTGTTCTTCAGCTTCATGATGGCAACTGTACGATTCGGAAGTCTGCAAAATAAGTCCATTTCAAAGCCTTCCCCAAGTTTCAATAGTTGAATATAGTGTCAAAAACGCACATGTCATCTTCGAAGCGATCATTTGGCGTTGCCGTCGAACGAACGAGGAAGAGGTCGGGAAGATTGTGGAACGCCACATTCATGTCCACCACCTGAAACATGTTCATGCTGTTTCGATCTCGTTGGTTGATTCAAAGTTAGGGTGGCGAAGAACAAGCAACCGTTCGCATATTGCGCATGACACACGGGAAGATGGCGGCGCCGTAGCGGAGCGTGAGCAGTGTCACGGCGAGCTTTTGGGTGCTGAAACATTGCTCAAGGCAAATTTCACAAGTTTCATGAATTTTCACTGTTGAAAATCAAATTTGGTGATGTAAGGAAATTCTTACCGAGAAGGAGTCTCGGCGAACTTGTGCTGGTAGTGGATGATACCGTTGGCGATCGACTCCTGGTAGTTGGCGCGAAAGGTCGCGTTCTTGTTCCATCTTAAGAGTGCTTTTCTCACCGAAATGGCTCACAAGAAAATTTTGTCGAAGCCACTTTGACCGGGCGCACTCTCCAGGTGGAAGGAAGAACGAGAACTTGCCACTTTCGATCCAAGACAAATGATTCTTCATCACTTCAACAGTCACTAGAGACTTTGGCTTGTCATCGTAGAATAAACGACGGTTAATTCTATCGCTGCTTCTGAATGGTTCAAAGGGTTGCTTGAGAGAACAAAGCACTAACTGGAAGGAAATCTGGGCTGCATCTTCAGCCGAAGCCAGTGTGGCCCATGTGATCTTCTCCTTGAAGTTGCATTCATACAAAATGTTGCCTTCGGGAGAAAATCCTCTAAAAAAGCACCGGTTGTTGATGAGAAACTGCGAACCCGTGTTCAAAGTCGACGGCACAGTTTCCACCGCTAACCAAGGATTCTTCAACACTTTAAAGGAAAACAAACCTGTTTCAAAAAGTGTCAAAAAGATAATTTCTGTCGGTAACCAAATAAAATGAGTTTCAACAATAGTCGTTTTCTTCTCTGAAACATTTACTGAGAAAATTAGAACAACTTACAGGTTGAAGCGATACTTCTAAAGATTATTGTGATCCGCACGGGAGATGCAAGTGAGCGGCTGGCCGCCAGGCAGTCGCGTTGTTCCAGCGAAAAGTTCTTGGAAGTACTCGTGGCGTAGAGCGGCTCGTCCACGGAGTCGTTCTTGTGGATTGTAGACGAAGATCTTTTCAAGGAACTCTAGCGAAAGAGGGTCGACATCGTGTAATTTCTGAGCGATTGTTTGCCGCTCTTTGGAGCAATTCAAAAACTTACCTCGCGAAGACCTATAATTCTCATATCGTGGTATTTCCGGATAAGCTCCTTGTGTCGACCACTTTTAGCCTTCATCTGGCTAGCTTGGAGTTGAGAAGGTACACCCATCACCTTCACAATCGCCTGCAAGTAAAGAAAAAGTTTCAGGACAAAAAAGAATTAATTTTGTCCTTCCATAGATTTTCTCCATCCAGACATTTAAACGCATTTTTCGTTCGCTTGCCTGTATTTGGTTATCTTCTTGTGGTGCCGGAAAGAGCACTCGGTTCGTGAGGATCTCAGCAAGCACGCATCCACCGCTCCACGTGTCTACGGCGAAGTCATATCGGGTAGCCTGAAATATTGAAATGAGTCTACAAGTGAGCAACCAACGTCTAGAAGAAGTTCCAAAGGACGATAAAAGATCGTAACAACTCTGGACTCCATTTTGACCTAAATGTTCATTCGAATTTCAGATTGTTTTCAAGAAGACCAACTATTTCGTCGTTGACCCAGACAATGGCTGAGCCAAGATCGGATATCACAAGTCGAAGAGTAGAAAAATCCACTAGAAGATTCGCTGGTTTTATGTCGCGGTGAAGGATGCTCATCTGAAATTCTTGCACTGTGTCTACGAATTAGTCAAGTTTCTCAAGTCTCATGATCAAATTCTCCTTGTGGAGTTTGCTCTTTTCCAGAACTATGCCGTTCCAGTTCGAACTCACAATTTCGAGGTAGTAAAGTCCGTTAAAAATCTGATAGCCGAGGATTTTTGACTCAATAAGCGTGAGTCGGCCTCGTTTCATGTAGTCAAGAAGAGAGCCCGTAAACTTGTCAAACACCAATGAGGTCGTAACCTGCACAAAGGCTTTAATAGCTCGCCGACAAGGCGTTTCTTACAATGCCATCCACATGGTGCCTCTGAAATGTATACAGCAGCTGTACAACCGAAGGATGACGCAATCGAGTTAGCATCTCTATCTCTTTTGAAGGCGGGCGACGACTGCTCGACGAGCGGAAAATCTTCTTGATTACCACCTCCTTTTTCGCGTCTTTGCCCTCGGATAGATAGCCCTGTTTATGTCATTGTGCATCAATACAAGTTTGCTTACTCCGTAAACGTTGCTGAAGACGCCATGCCCGATAAGGTGAAGGCGTTCGAATCGTAGTGCAACCTAGAAACTAGAAGGAAGAGATTGGAGAGACTCACTGTTTGCCCACTAGGAACTTGCTGTCCCTGTACGGCCTCAGTCGTCGGACCCGCCAGCGTCATTTCTTTCGTGTCCACTACTATTGGCATCGTCACTGAAGAAATGGTTTGAAGAAGATAATCAGAGATGCATTTCTATAATCTTTCAACAATACTCATTGCTTTTCTTCATATTTGCACATTTATTGTCTTTGTTGTTCTGAAGGCTCAATCCGCTGCAGTGAGAAAAGCGAGAATGGCCCGACACGAGACTAAAAGCGACGGTTCCACTTCTTTATCTCTGATATTGCTTCGTAAGTATTCTTTTATCTCGATGGAGTTTTGATGTCTTTCGAGCCAAGAAGACCTGGCACTTATGAGCTGGTTACCTCAGAGACGGCTAGGGCGAGGATGAGCAGAAGCTGGAAGACGATTCGGCGGCGGCCGCGGGAGAGGCGGTAGAGCGTCGCTGAAGTTCTCTGAAAAGAGAATGTTTTTTCTGTAAAAAAGCGGATTTCTCCTCGCACAGAGAAAAAGTGCATAATTAAAGTGAATCGCCTCAGGGGTCAGAGCAAATGGCCGGCATAAAAATTTTATGCCAATAATAAAATTTATGCTAATGGCACAAATTTTGTGCCAGTGGCATAAAATGTGACAACGCAGCATATGTTTGTGACGCTCGGTATAAATTCACGCTTTTATGACATGCGCTTTTCGCCATAGTCATAAAATGCGAACTTTTCACTCGCGGAAGGCCGAGTCCACACCGCCGGGCTTCGCGCATAGGGAGGGCGATCCGTTCGCGTGGATAGGCGAGAAAGGGAAGAGAAAGGAATCCACGAGCAAGAGACGACACAATCAGCGCAACAGACTGGCAACGCCAGGAATTTCAGAGAAAAAGCTTTCGTGGCGGCATTTGTCAGAAGAGCCGCTTTGTGTGCTTGAGGCCATCGTGCAGCCATTACATAACAGGCAGGATGTGCTTTTGTTCATGATGAGCAAAAGGACTCTTGAAAAAAACATGGCTCTTGAAAAAAAATTTGGCTTGTTTCAAGGAAAATGGGATGGCAGATGACTCGCTGCTTGTTCAAACTTTTGCCGTGCTCATAACATCATGTCATTTCCCTGAACAAAGTGAATATTTTGCGTCGACCTTCTTGCACATTGAGCACCTGCCAGAAATGCGCATCGCTTTTGCCTTTTTTTTACTGAAAGAAGTTGGGCGTAGAATGAACACTGAGAGGTCTTCGGCTTACAGGAAGAAGATACATTAGACGGACGCAGTTAGAAGCTGGGTTCGCAGCCTTAGTTTCTTGAGATTCGGTTTCGAGTGGAATCTCATGGCCCTGTCGCCTTTGCAGGCTCGACTTCTTCAACGTTCAAGACGGCAAAGACGTTCAATGCAAACGCGAGATGCAAACGCGTGCGACGTTTTTGTGCCACGGTTTTACGATTTTATGTCTAGGGACCTTCACATCAGAAAAAGTTTTTGATCTGCCTTCAAAATTTCCTGTCAGGGATACTGTAGATCCGCACATC
>JAQIXL010002740.1:0-12100 GCA_034700245.1 Poikilolaimus oxycercus | reverse complement strand
TTCGAAGTAGAAGCAATGCCCTGTCCCATAATCCTCAAGCAGCACTCAAAATGATCTAGAATGAAAAGGTTTCAGGGGACCACGAGAAATCGATCAAGGGAGCACTCTTTCCGAGACTGACAATGAGGCGCCGGCAACTGCGTGCAATCGTCACTATCAACAACACAAAGATTGTGCGCAGACATGCCTCAGCTCGGCCGTCATGTGAGGAAAACGGTCTAATGCAACCATCAAGCACCGTTTGACTCAAAGAAAGACCACTTCCTTGTGATTGCATGACCACTCTCTGGCGCTCCACACCTGACAACAATTGCCAGCTTCAATGGGACAGCTGCCTTCTCCTCCCAGAATCCCGTGCACTGTCTAGCCCTTGCACCATTATTTTTTGTCTTTTCCTGTTCTTTAACATGGTTCATACCAGCATCTAAAAAGCATTTTTTGCTCGATATTCTGGAAGTCATCCTTTAAAGTGTACCATTCTTCCTCTTCGCAATATTAGTTGTATCGTCAAAAGAGACTGCGTGTCGTTTATCGGCGTCTATGCTGGCCGTTTGGGAGCTCTTCTATGCAACCGTTGATTAAGACTGCTTTTTCTAGCTCAAAGAAATGCTCTAGACAAAAGAAAAGGAAAGAGATGAACGAGACGAAAACGTAGTAAGTGATGAACGCCGTAGTGAAGTCGATTGATATTCGTTTCCTCACAATTCGCCTTGGAATGTCGATGACGATGACTCGTCTATCTCTTTAAGGGTCAGGATGGATGATGTTCACAAACAAGTCGTGTGCTTGAAGCGTCGAGTTTGGGCTCTTGATTCTACACGATTCCTGCTCTAAAACACCTCGAGAAACAGAAGAGCACCTAACAACTACAGAGCTGCATCTCGGAGGCCCCATCTTTTACTTGTCGAGAGAGTACGGACATCTACGGTTCATTCAACATAATCCACAAAGAAGGCGGCATGCGCTGCCATCGACGTTGTCCACAGGAGATGTTACAGCATTCTGTCGTTTGCTGGAAAGCGCTGGGGACTCTTACTCAACAACTCAGCTTTGGAGTTCTACGCGTGCAGTAACAGCTGCAAACTTTTTGTCGACCTGAGTTCTACGGAGGAGAGTGGGTCGTTCGATGTCTTGCTTGAACTGTCGGGTCGAAAGAGCGCCCTTATCACTCTTCCCCGAAGGCGGTGAATGCGGTGCACAAGATGCCCAATAAATAGTTTATCCACGACAAGAATTGGAGTTTAAATCCTCTTCAGATCTTCATTCGTGAAGTCTCTTGACTGCAAATTTCATAAACTGCTCCGAGTGTGAACTTACAGTAGTATTGAATAATTTTGAAAGAATCCCATCCTTTCGATGATCAAGCTGAAGCTCTCCTTTGCTGAAAGAGTTAGTCAAGCCTCCAAGCTGAAAGTCTTACTCCTTGATCGAAATCCTTTTCTATATCATCCATGTCGACCTCCATTCATGGTCGTACACTTTCATTAACTTCATGAATCTCTTCATACTATTCCAAACTTGCTCTTCTTGCCGTTTCTCCAATTCCTGGAACACAAATTTTCCGTCTGCGAAACATACGTTGTCCATGAGGACGATTTGACGCCACGATTGTGGCATCCAAATCGGACTCTTGTGTAGCAAGTCCGGCTATAGACGAGCCGAAGTCTCGTAGAATGAAAAGTGGAAGATTATTAGAGAGTCCGCCAGCCGGCCCATTGAGCCCGTCCTCGATAGCGGCCTTCAGTTTCCACTTCGCTTCCGTTAATTCGTCACGTCGCTCTCCGTGCATCTTTCTTCGACCTATTGAAACATTAACCTTAAAGAATCGTTCAGGATTTCACAGTATACCGGGGCCTCTTGTCGACGCCATGCAGATCAACGTCCGCGAAGGTCTTCAAGAAATGATCGCTTCCGGTGCAGCTATCTAGTCGAAACGAGTAGCCGATTTTTCCATTGGCGCACTCAAATGGTGGCGTGTATGCCCATCAGAAGTGAGACGCGTCTATGCAGTCTAAACTAGCCATCGTCAAGGTGAGAAAAGCTCATTCGAACACGAAAGTTCAGAAAGGAGAACGAAATACGCGTTTCTGATTGCGATGAACGAATGCAACGAGTTAAAACGACCTACATAGTCTATACATAACAAGTGAGCCGACCGACTTCTCCACGACACTATGAAAGAGGCAGACAATGAAGTCCACCCTGTCAGAGTCTCCGGGAAAGACATCGGAAGGCCAGAACAGAGCTGCTCGAACGTTGAAGGAACGAGGAACGGCGAGTGTCGGCTCATGAAAGGACATTCGATATAACCGTGGGGCGCCGCCCTTCAAATGATCCAAAGAAAGAGGCGCCTGAACTTGGGTTCGCTTTCTTTCCAGTACAACGTATTTTCATTGGCAAAATTTGGCGATGCTAGAAAAGTTCCTCAATCTTCAGTGAGCGTGGTCCCTTTCCCCGATTCTCAATCAGCATCGAGAACAGCTTCGAAGCAGAAGCAATGCCCTGTCCCATAATCCTCAAGCAGCACTCAAAATGATCTAGAATGAAAAGGTTTCAAGGGACCACGAGAAATCGATGTAGGGAGCATGCTTGCTTAGACTTACAATGAGGCACCGGCGACCGGCTGCAATCGTCACTACCAACAACACAAAGATTGTGCTCAGACATGCCTCAGCTCAGACGTCATGCTAGGAAAACGGTCTAATGCAGCCATCCAACGCATCAAGCGAATGTCGGGGGACTCATCGTCATTTGAAGCATTTGAAAGGCATGCCGCGACTGTCATATCGCGTTTCCTTCCAAGGATGTCTCAGAAAGAAGTGAAAGTGAATCTGAAATAAGAGAAGGGACAACACAGCAAACTGCACGTGGCACCGCTCCCAGTGTCAAGTTATCCGTGTATAACGGGTGGTGTTTCTTCTCTTTCTCCCCAAATTTTAGATTTCATTTTGAGATCACTTAAAGCCCTCATCAATTCGCTTGATATAGTCGAAGCAGCTTGATTGTCGAAAAGATTTCTGGGATTGGAAAATTTTTATTGAGATAATGACATCAATAACCGGTTATACGAGAAGAAACAAAAGCAGCTTTGTCAGTGCTTGAGTTATGAAAAAAAACATCTCTGTTGATTTGGCGGCGACTTGAGTGCCCGGTAACTGATCGAAGTAAACGGTCCTGAAGAAGACGCTCTCTTGCTTCAGCGAAAACTTACGTGAAGAGTTGAATGACGTCGTTCCAAAAAGATAGGCCCAGAATTTTTTCAGGCTTCACGATGTCGTGTTGCAGCACAGCCGCTGGAATTTCCGAAGCATTGACCAAACGTTGCTCTCCGATTTGTAGTTAAAGTCTCGTGATGTTCCAGTCGATTTCCTCAGTTTACCTATGCCAGTAGACCTGCAAAAGCAGTGGCTTTATAAAATTCAGTAGCCAAAACTTGCACCTTGAAGTTATTCCTTTGTCTGGAAGAATAAGAATAATGGTGAATATGGTAGAGATACATTGTGGAATCGATAAAATATGTATTTGCTTAGCAATTCCTTCTTCAAAGGAGATTTCGTTTTCATCGACGGCTTCTATGCCTATCGCTTCGGAGGCTCGTGTATGCAGCCTAAAACGCGTGTTTAGAAAAGAGAAGAAGACGGTTTCTCTGAAAACGCCGCGTTGTGTGTCGCTGTTAATTTCTCTTAGAATCGAGTTTTATGTGAAAGTAGCCTAAAACTTCGCAGCACTGCTCACAACGTCATCGTGGCAAAAACGAGCAGACAAAGCCCGTCGGAGTCACACAGAAAAGTTTTCACATTGCAAGCTCTTCGGTGCGTCTTCCGGAAATTCATTCTTTACTGAGGAGCATTCGATTTCGCAATTATGACGCTTTTACTAGAGTTTGATTTCGGGGTTTTATTGAAAGCCGAAATGTTCTGAAGAGTTTGAAACGCAAATTCTCCAATCACCCGAGTTTCATTAGCGAGGATATCTTGGCGAAACCAATAAAATCCTGAAATTGTCAATAAGCCCAACGCTAGCTTTCACACGCAGTTGATTTGAACGGCGTGAGAAATTGTCCACGATTCGACAACTTTCAAACGAAACAGCGACAATCAATAAGGAAGGCGGATCCGCGGAGAATTCCAGTGAGAGAGAAGACCAGTCGCCACTCACTCAGATCCAGGATACAAGTGCAGTGGATGACGCCCAAAGACTGTCAAGAATTACCCTTTGCAAGGAAAAGACTGATAGAGAAGAAACTTGTACCACGGACGACGAATATGTTTCCTACCCACTATGCATTTTCTTTTTGTGAATCTCACTCGTTAAAGTCTCACGGAGGGCGAGTATTTTGCGCCACCATCTTCCAGTCTAGAAAAAACTCTCAAAGACTTTGAGGATCGTCGTTTGCCATTTTTCAAATGGCCGAACAGAGTTTGATTGTGTTTTCATTTGAGTTCAAGGACTGTTGGTGGAAAGTGTGAAGTCGCTCTTAGAGCAATTATTGACTTTTTTATTCTACAGTAGAAGTAACTGCAAAAAAAGAAAAAAGTTTTATTGATCCCATCGATGATTCTCTTTAAGATTGTTAAAATCAGCCGGGGGGACGAGCCGATGGCGCCCTTCAAGATGTTCTCGCGTTTTAATTCTTTCATGAAACTAAGTGATCATTTTTTTGAGAAATTTCTTGTGTCACTTACGAGGATCCAATGACTCTCTTGAACAGAAACTTCTGAAGAGAGTTTAAACCGCGCTATTCGATCTTGAATCCTCGATGATCCGTAAGTGTAATCTAAACAGAAAACATTTCAAAGGTTTCAAAAATATGAGCGTAATGAGCAGAGAAATATATCGGATGCGTTTAAAAAAAACAGTTACCTACAAGAATCGCTTGAGAAGATATTGTAACTCGAAAAAAATTATAAATTGTCTCCTTATTGAACGACGACGTGTATCCTCGTCGGAAGCGAGGATCGTTTAAGCATCCTAAACGTGCCAACGTTAGAAGAAGACGACTTCTTATTCTTCAACGCGCGAAAGACAACAGACCAGAAACGTCAATTCATCGATGACCTACGTATATACTTATGAAAATATTGACCCAAAACTCATCACAAAACGGTGCACCCAACGAGACGGAGCTACTACAAAAAGACAATAATCAAGAAAGCGCTTGTGTGAAGGGATGACCACTAAAAGACTTACATTAGGAATCAAGTCGTGAAAGGAGCCAATAGCTCGCAGCACTGTTCACAGTGGCTTGGTTCCGAAAACAACGAATGATCGTGAGCAAAAAAGCCTATCCCGTGTTACAGGCATATGTGTTTTTGCCACTGCTAGCTCTTCTGCGTGAATTCAGCAGACACATTCTTTAGTTCGTGAAAGAAAGCTTTGATCTACGAAATGCAACTCTTACAAGGGATTAATTGGGACAACGCTAGAAATCGGCCATGAATTCTTATTGAAGCGGAACCGCCGGCAATCGATAAAGATGCGCCGAGAATGACAACGAGAGAGGCCACGGAGAGAACATCGAGACGCTTTAAATGACCCGAAGGGAGAGACCACTCTTTACGACATTTCTTTTCAGAGAAGGAAACTTGCAGCACAGTCTTTAGAAAGAAGAAGACGGTTTCAATGAAAACACTGCGAAAGACAGCAAGATGAAGTAAGAGCCGCGTGCGCTGCTGTGGTCGAAATTCTCGTAGAACACTCAAGGTAATTCCCTTGCTTTACCATACCGCCTCCTCTCACTCTCGTTGACGGCAAGTTCAAACGAGCCCGCACCGAAGAGGTGGGAGAATGCTAGAGACCAGCGCATCCTTGGAAGAAAACGCGATATGACAGTCCCGACACGCATTTCAAATTCCTCAGAATGGAACCGCTCTCAAAGTGTGAGAAGATCAGCTTTTGGAGGAGCAATTGTTGCAATGAGCAGCGTCAGCCTAGGAATCTCTGCTGTGGAGCGGGATCGGCGGCACTCGATAAAAGAAGCGCCTATGGCCAGAATAACAATGAGTGAGACGACTTGCTATGACGAGTTCGCTGGCAAGCACGGAGTGACCTGGACGAGGATAGCGCGACACAGAACGAAGGAGTTTTCTATCAGAAAGCTTGTCTGTAACGCACACCAGGAGAAAGAGGACCATTAGTTTGACCAAAAAATCACAGAGGGCGACACTCGCGGGACAGTTATTTGAACCGAGAAAAATCTATGAAAGTGTCAGCTTGAAAAGCATAGGGTGTTGTTTTATTGCTTGCTGATCGCTAACTCACTTTTTGGGTGGAGAGACCGGTCTCACTGGTATAACGTGAAAGAGGGGATCCCAAGTGACAGTTCTGTTCAAGTCTTGGCGCTGGAGGGCTTTGTCTTTGCTTTATTGAACGCTTCGAAGATCGGAAACGGGGAGATTTGAGAAGAGTTCAGAAAGATCTACTGCAGAAAGCGCGCGCTTCTTCGAAGCAATCGACCCCGCCCAGCGGCAGCGAGGTTTTATCGCGTTAATTTTCTGACAGCCCCGAAGTACGTTTGTTAACGCCAAGCATCGATGCTGGCTTGACATCTAAAGGAGCTGCATTCAATAGGCATGATTTCCTTGTGAACAATTTTTATTGAACATTGTTGAACAAAAAAAAATATGCTTGTCATCAAGGCCCTTTGCGTTTGCTTCACTTGGCCATTTGGCGCGGCAGTGTTACTTGCGACACGATCTGCAAAGAATCTTTGTCTTTTCACTTTTGTCGTTTTAGAAGTCTTACCCTTGTCCCCGTGACAACATTTATGAGAGATTTATAAGCATACCTCGATATCGAGGAAAAGCTCGTTTGGCGTGTCATCGGTAGTCAGATCTCGGAACTGATCTCGATTTTAGAATTCAAAACAAAAGATTACCAGCGCTGAGAGCACTTCGTTGTCTCTGATTAAGCCCATTCTCGCAGGATTTGCAATGTCTGGAATAAACGATTGATTCTTGTGGCTGTGTATGGTCGTGTTTACCTCAAAGGACGCTGCCGATGGGATGTCCGGATTGTGAGTGATGAATTCCTGAAAAAATCGTGATTACAAGTAATTTCTATTACATGCATTGGGCAGCATAAGCCTAATAGTAATAATAGGATCTTAAAAATTAGAGAGAGGTTGATGTTATTTTAATCGTACCTCCTCGTGACTTCCTGTCGCCACTTCCATACCGTTGAAGTTGAGAGGCGGATGACAGCTCTTTTCGATTTTCTTAAAGCCATGCCCTTATGTTTACTTACTTGTGTGTGCGGCGGCCGGCATTGCATCGTTGACGCTGCCGCCAGTGTCCATCATCTCTTCTTTAATTCTTTACTTCTGGCTGAGCGCCGCAGCAATTGGCTCCTGAAGAGACCTCTTTTTCAGCTTGAAAAATCAAGTGGGTGCCCCTCTTACTATCCCCATACTTAGAGTCGCGCTCGGTGGACGAAAACTTGGATTCTCGAGTTGGAACTGGCAGAAGTACCCGACTTTCACCTTATTTTCACCTTATTTTGGCTACAGAAACACGGTTCGATGTATGACCCCTCAAACATCTTGCGGGGTCATACATAGTACGATGCATCCGTGACGGTCGAGGTCGAAAATTCCAAGTTCCGGCAAATCCTTCTTTTTTGGACGGCATCAACAGCAGTCGCACGAGAGGCTCGTGTATGCAGCCTCTTCTAAAATTATTTCTTTTAATTATAAGAGCGCTAGTGACGCGAAAGGAGAAGAGAATCTTCAAAAAAAGAAGCAGCACTCAAAATGAGCCTGGAATGCTCTACAAGCTGGACAAATGGGAATCGATAAATGAAGCAGTCTTGTAGAGAATGACAATGAGACAAAAGCAACACGCTCGAAATCTCACAAAGAGCAACATAAGGATTTTATTATGAAGATCGAAGGTTAGATGTCGAACAAATAGTCTGCTTCCACAACTTACAAATATGTGCTCTATTGAGTCTGCCTTCCTTTTCCTGTCTAGAACCGTTTTTTTACAAATTCAAGCAAACGGAAACGCAAAAACGCTACATAAAAGATTCCGGCACGGAAAAGAACGGCCAGTTCGCTCGTCGAAGAACATCTCGAAACGATTGGTCGTATTTCAAGAATATGTCCCCCATCGGCCCATTTCTTTTTCGTAAGAGTGCGTTCAGGTCAAGCTTTAAGTCGAGAAGCTGTCGCAGCGAATCCCCCCCCCCCCCGAAATAGCATTTTGAGGTTGTGGAAAACTTCCAATACTTCCAAAATTTTACAGCATTCAAGTACATCGAAATCAGCGTCCCTTCCCTTGCCTCTCTCCGCCCTTATCCCCTTACTGTTCTTCTTGCATCCCACACCCCAAGATGCGATTTCCCCTCGATTCTCCTCTCCTAATTCTTCTTTGAAAGCGAGTTCACGACTTTCTGTCACTCAACGCAGCTCTTTCGCCATTCTTCAACTCAATTATGTGATAGTTCAAAACACCCAAGAACACAATCTTTATTGAGAGATTGAAGCAAGCGAAGCCAGAGTAATGAAAGAAGAAGTTTTCGAAATGATGTGACGCTGATGCACATTTACTTATACATCAGCCAATCAAGAAGTTGCTCGTCCGGAAGCTAGGCCAAATCATTGAAGAACTCGTTGAGAGCCGCGGGCTCCTGCATATCGCCTGACCAAAGGTCGTCCTCATCTACAATACATCGACGTCAAGAACAAGCGGACGCTCGAGGTTCTTGAAAATAAAAAAAATTGAAGTAGATATTCGACTAACGCGAGCATGTTCAACGATTTCGCTGTTGTTGTCGTTCATCTAGAGAGTGATGGCGTTTATCAACGGACCATTGCCTGAAATATTAGCTGTTGTCGTATGAAGAAAGAAAAACCTTGTTCCATAACTCTGGATACAGTCCAAGTCCAAATAAGATATTCCAAATTGCTGCGGAAATAAAGCCATGTCGTGAGACGCGAATAAGTTCGAAAATCGAGACTGAAAACGCAGAATAAGCAAGCCGGGTTGATTGAGTTCCTCACTCTTCTTCAAGCACGATCAACTACATAGTTTGCTCGAATTTCAAGGAAGAAATCGGGAAACTGAAGACTGTTTGCGTCTCTCAATTGATCAAACGTGCTTTGGCCAAGGTCAGCCGATATTTCATTTCAAGCACTTTCTAACCAACCTCTTCATAGTCTCCTCCTTCATGGTGACGAAGACAAGATGCCTTTCGTTAAAGCAAGTCGGCATTCCCGGCTTCGAGAGCAATGCGCCTGAATCTGACAATCTTCAAGGTCAATTTTTCGTCTGCAAATTACTTTTATGCTTCAAATAAGCTTACCGCAAAGTCCGTATTGAGTTTTCAGTTGAAATCGCCGAAGTGAGGCCAATTGAAGGTGAACACATTGCATAGCTTCGTCCTCGCCTTGCAGTTCGGCGGAGTGTATGTCCGTCGGAAGCGAGACGCGTCTATGCAGTCTAAACCAGTCATCATTGAGTGAGAAAGGTTGATTCGAGCGCGACAACAAACGATTGCTAGAGAGACAAGCGAAAATCTGATTGCGAGCAAAGAATGCAAGAAATCATGTCGAAACGAGCTAGGCGACAACAAGTGAGATGACAGACTTCTCCACGACACTACGAAATGGGCTGACAATGCAGTCGAGCATCGCTCTTTCCGTTAAAGTCTTCGGGAGAGACATCACAAGGCCAGAACACAGCTGCTCGAACGTTGAAGGAACGAGGAACGGCGAGCGTCGGCTCATGAAAGGACATTCGATACAACCATTGGGCACCGCCCTCTAAATGATTTAAAGGGAGAGACCGCCGTCACTTGTGTTCGCTTTCTTTCCAGGACCACGTATTTTCATTGGCAAAATTGAGCGCTGCCAGAAAAGATCCTCAACCTCCTGTAAGCTTGCTCTCCTTGCCCGATTCTCAATCACAATCGAGAAGAGCTTCAGAAGTAATCAGAAGGAATGCTCTGTCCCATCAACCTCAAGCAGCACTCAAAATGATCCAGAATGAAAAGGTTTCAGGGGGCCACGAGAAATCGATGCGGGGAGCTCTTTTCTAGACTGACAATGAGGCACCTGCGACTGGCTGCACTCGTCACTACCAACAACGCAAAGATTGTGCTCAGGCATGCCTCGGGTCAGCGTCATGCTAGGAAAACGGTCGAATGCAACCATCGAGTGTTGTTTGAATCACAGAAAAACCACTTTCTTGTGAATGCATGACCACTCTCTGGCGCTCCACAGCTACCACTGTCAGCTTCGAAAGGGACAGTTGCCTTCTCCTCTCTGAATACCCTGTACTCCGTCCAGTCATAACATTTGAACTACGTTGACCGGCATTTCTAGGCAACCAAACATTTTTGCAAGACCGATACAGAGCTAGTAATGGCAAATCATTGCTGTCCTTTTTATTCAAAAAAGAAAACCTGTTAAATAAGAACTAAATGACTTTATTCCAATACTAAATACATGCCATTAATCTTCAAGATCTAAAAAAATTGGTGGACAAAAAGTCCGTTTCAGCTCTTTTCAGCCTTCTAGTGATCTATGTAGGTCGTTGATTGGTGTTGTTCGATCATTTTGATCACTAGAAGGCTGAAAAGAGCTGAAACCTGTGCATTAGGAATCGACAACAGCGTTTTTTTTCGAGAGGATGTTGGTGAGGACGCTATGGCTCCTCCGATCGACCAATCCTCCGCCTTCTTCAAGCTGTCGATATAGCTGTTTCTGCAAATAAAAAATGAACGTTAGGAGCAAATTTTGGATGGACCTGTTCATACGTGATGTCGCTTGCCGTTGCTACTTGTAAACTCGATAGACTTCTTCTTCACTTGACAACTTCTATAGTTGACAGAAAGGAGGATCGTTTTTGAAACCTAAACGAAGCATCAATTTTCTTTAGAACGGGAAAGAAAACAGAAGAAAGGTCAACTAATCGAAGCGCTACTCATTCACAAGCAGAAAGACATGAAAAATAACGCCATCCAAGATCACGCAAACTCGCAAAACTAGAGGGCAATGGTTGAAAACGTTGAAAGTTTGAGGATATAAAGAGCGACGCCTTTTGGATTCATAAGGCGACAATCGATTCAAGCGCGTCGTGCAAGTGATTCGAAGGGGGAGGCCGCTCTTCCCATTTCATTTCTTTTGAAAGAAAGGCGGCCAACGGAAAACTTCTTTCCCTTCTTTCTCGCCCTTCTTCTCCTGAAGAGAACACAGGATCCCCATGCGTGGCACTTGAAGAGCATCATAGATGTTGTCTATGAGCACTCTTTTCAACAAAGTCAACAGTGATGTTGAGAACCACAAACCTAAGGTGAACAGAAAACCAGAACACTTTCCACGACTTCGTTGATTTTCGCGGATTGTCCCAAAATCGTTGTTTTGAAACAGTTGTCGATCTGGCTCCCACAACTTTTTGCAAGCTGTATTTCAAGTAGTCTTTGTTCGTCATTTTCAGCTCTCCGATCCGCATCCATCGGGCGCATTTATTGCAGCGAAGAAAGAGAAAGTTTTAATGAAGAAGTTGTTTCATGAATTTTCGCTGTCCTTATCTTCAAAAGGATTGTCGTTAGTTCGAACAAAATTTTTGTCTAGTTGATCTACCCAGGAATGTCTGTATCGGTCCCATTGGTCCAGCTTCGTTCTGGCGTTACTTGTACTGATTTCAAACAAAAACTCAAACCTCGCTAACCATCGTCGCAGTTTAGTAAAGTTCGTACTACAACGTCCATGGTCTCGTTGATTCACTTTTGCATCGAGACAGTCTGATCTAAAAGCTCGTCGCTCTCATGAAATGAAGAAAAACGTGCCGACCATTCCTTTCATGTCGCTCACCCCTTCTGAGAGTATGTTTTGCCTTTCTTTTAGATAATCACTACTCATTTTCAAACGCTTTCAACGTGATGAAGTTCGAATCGCCATCCTGTGAAGAATACGCTTATTCTTCCATCGCGTGGCATTATGCCACTTCAAGTTTATAGTATTGTATTTATTTTGTCGTAAAACAGATTGCATGTAGTTCAACTGTGACTATACCGGCCATTTACAGTTTACAGTTTACAGTTTATTCGCTGCTTCAAGTATTCACTTGAGCGAACCCAGACACCCCAAGGCATTCTC
>JAQIXL010002739.1:0-12100 GCA_034700245.1 Poikilolaimus oxycercus | reverse complement strand
ACCGTGCCGCAAGGAGTGCTGGCTCCGCTTCCGGGGGCTCCGGGAGCACCAGGGG
The DNA here is from genome assembly GCA_034700245.1 of Poikilolaimus oxycercus. Taxonomy (NCBI): domain Eukaryota; kingdom Metazoa; phylum Nematoda; class Chromadorea; order Rhabditida; family Rhabditidae; genus Poikilolaimus; species Poikilolaimus oxycercus. The sequence continues at coordinate 12,045 of JAQIXL010002739.1, read as the reverse complement.
CTCCGTTGTTTCCGGGGCGTCCGGGGTTTCCAGCAGGTCCAGGAGGTCCGGCTGGTCCGGGGGTGCAGCAAGCTGCGCAGTCTCCACCGGCGAGGACGGCAGCGTCCTCGTTGTCGTAGCCAGTTTGACGGGCCGTGCGGTTGCGAGCAGCGGGAATACTCTTGAGGCCGTTAACCTCGCCCCAGATGTCCTTGGAGGAGCGCTAAACAGTTGACTTGAGCTTTGAAGGTAAAGACGAACCTGGCAGTAGTCGACCTGACCCTCCATGGCGGCCTTCACATGGTGGACGTAGTTGTAGACCATCGGCAGGGTGACGCAGACCGTGAGGACAGCGACAGCCGAGAAGGCGATGGCCGAATAAGCCACGAAGCGATAGGCCTTGATGCGGGTCTCCAGATCCATTGTGGAAGGCGGCTGCTGAGCAGTGACGTCCCCCGAAGAAGCTCGCCCTTTTATATCCGCGGACCTTCTCTCCAACAAGGGAAGGCGAAGCGGCCGCAAAGCGAACAGAAAAAACCTCAAATCAGGCGGGCGTCGAAAAACTTGCACGATGTTGATTGCTGGGTTCGTTCTCTGCGCGAGCGCGGCTCTCGGGGCGCCTTGCGGTTCAAAACGGGAAAAGCGAATAAGACGTGAGCTGGGAGATCCCCTCTCGTGCTGTCGCGAGAGAAGCATTTTTCATCCAAACGAACGGCCGAACTGAAGCTGTGGGGGCTTAGCAAGTATAAGAGAGGAATTAGCCGGCTTTTGGAGAAGAGGATAGAGTTGGTTTTTTATCGTTCAAGGAAGAATGAAAAGCGGCCACCTGGGACTGGGCCCACATGGATGGAGAGATTGAGCGTCCTGCCCTTTTCGGTCTCTCGCTTCAAAAGGCCCATAACGATAAGTGATTCAGACATGATGGTGTTCTCAACGTTTTGTCCTTCACATCGGCTTTGATAATCGTCGTAACGTTCATCAGCGTTTCCTAGTGCGAGAAAGAGTGTCGAGAGTGCTAATGAAAAATGAAACTGCGAATGACAGGGTTTAGAGCCCGTGCTTCAGGATGTGTTTCAAGAAGTCTCCTACAGCTTCGCTTCAACTCCCTCATCAATGGGGCAAGTCCACGTCGGAATTTCAATTGATCATTTTCAGCCATCGTTACTCGGTCGAGAACGCGACTGCTCGTGACATCTGGGTTCGAATTCGACGAGCGGATTCCTCTGACTATGACCAGAAGAGCTACGTCCGACTCGCTCCAGGAGCCAAGCACACCTTCAAGGTGAAGCTGCTCCCGCCAGTGCTGCCCATGACTTGTTATCTCTCCATCATCGCTGCAAGTCCACTTACAGGCTAGTTGGTTTCACACTAATCAAATTCAAATTCAGGCGACATGTCCGTGATTTTCGATGAACTCGCACTGGATCGCTGTTCACAAAAAATCATACTGACCTACGGAAAAACCACGGGCTTCGGCCTCGATCTCAAAACGAAGAAATCGTGGATCGTTGCGACTTCGGTAATGGCTGCGTCAGAACTCGGACTCGTTGTCGTCGTCGTCGTCTGCCCGCCGGCAGCGGCCATTGCTGCCATCGCTGCTGTGTCAATTGGTGCTGCCGCTATTATATGTGTTTAGTGTGAAACAAAATAAAAGTGCAGAAAGAAGTTGCGGAGGAAGAAAGCAATAAGACCGCATCAATATGTACTTGATAAGCAATTGCTGAAATTCATGTGGCTAAACGCTGAATTGAAAACCTTTCGTGATTTGAAACGGATTTTGCATTCACGACGAACAGCATCAAGGTGAATCGAACGCTTACGTTTCTCGTGCTACTCAACGTCTTGAAGTCTTGTGATGGCCGTTAATTTGACGAGATGATTGTCTTCGAGTGTGTATACTTAACACAATGAGTTTCGTTAGCACGTAATTAACACATGGAGGATTGGAACTGCAATATTGTCAGCGTTGTCGTGTTTGTCTTCCAGTAAACGCCAATCGTCTAGCGCAATGGGGTAAGTCAATTTCTTGTTGTCATCAATGTTTCAGACATCGCTTTTCTGTTGAAAACCACACCAACTTTCCTCTGCGTGCACGAGCCAATGAAGGGGGCTCTCGTGACATCGTCGAGATCCTTCCAGGCGGCGCGCATTTCTTCAACGTGAAAGCGCTGCTGGGCAGTCGCCTAACGATCTACGTGAAGGACCCACTCAATGGTAGAAGATTGAAGTAACAAAAATGGGTTTAGGCAAGCAAGCAACGCTCTGTTACGAACATAACATCGGCCGAAAAGTGAAAACTGTTGTTGTGAGGCAGACGGGCAATGCAATCCAAATTGACCTGATGACGAAGAAGTCGCAGACGAGCACCTACGTCAAGATGCTGCTTGTTGGTCTTGGAGGCCAGGCGATTTGTACCGCTCTTGCAATGCTCTATCCGCCGATCATTCCGATCGCATTAATCGCATCCATTGGTATTTTCTGTGTGACGATGTCTGTCTATGATTGAGCTGCAAGTTCCAAATCCTGAGAGATTATCCGAAAAGTTTCCTCTTTAAGTTATTTGCGTTTCAATATTGTCTCATTATTCGCCGTGCAATAAAATCTGATTGCCTCAGCAGCATTGCCCTTATCTGTATTTCAAAATTTGTTTGCCATGTCAAATCAGTTTTGGCATTTATCGGTGCGAATATGGCGCTATTCTCGGTCAAACAATCCAATCGAGCATTTTTTCGCATTACTCATTACTGCTTTTATCGACGACGGTTAGTTCGGAATGGGGTAAGGCTCTGTCCTCAAAACGATACTACAAAAGCTTCAGTCATCGCTTCTCGGTCGAAAACTCCACGAATACCTTGCTTCTCGTCCGTACCAATGAAACTGACTGCCGCAATTTCATCGAGCTCCAACCTGGTGCCACGTGCTGCTTCAAAAGCTCGGGCTTAGGCACTCTCCTCACCATCGCGAGCGTGGATCCATCCACAGGTACTTTAAATTCTTCAAACGATGCGTTTTAGCGACGGCACACACAATTGCCCACGAACAGCGTGTCAATAGAAAGGTGAAGAAAATCAATGTGAAGCAGGACTTCGTCGGCTTCCACACCGAAGTAACGATGCGAAAGTCGAAATATCGCTTCGGTGTCCTTCTTCTCGCGATTGCTGGAGAGACGATCTGCCTCGTGTCAACCTTCATTTGTCCCGTTCTCGCCCCGCTGGCCGTCACTGGTGCCACCTTCTGCACCATCGTCATTTTGCTCTATTGAACACTCTTTCTGATTTGAAGATAAACGGAATTTTGCCAATCGAAGTTGTTTTGATGCACCCCAAAATGACTCTCTGTCTTATGCAGCCTCTCTGGCCAAAGATTAAACGATATGCGTCTTGTTTATGGCAGCGACCTTCGCATGGCGGCGAACTGCCTCGATCTCGACGGCAACTTCTCTTGGCAATTCCGTTAATGGGGCAAGTCTTTTCTTAGCATCGACTTCTCTGTTCAGGCACAGCCTCTCGGTCGGAAACGACACAAAGCAGGACCTCTGGGTGCGGATCGTGAACTCCGCCAACGGAGGCTTACGGCTCCTCCGACCGGGCAAGGAGTTTGTCTTCAAAGTTTGAGTACCCTTCCTGGTCAACATTTACGTTAAGGACAAATCGGGTTTGTCGACTATTTCGGAGAAAGTTAGCTTCAGGTCAAATGATTCCCGATTGGGAGGACCACATCATAGGCAGTGGAACGAAGAAGGCGACGGTGAAGCATCTGGACCGCGAGTTCTTCTTTGAACTGAAGATGAGACGTGGCTGGATTCCTTTCTTGATCTTCTTTGGACTTGGTCAAACTTGTTGTGTAATAGTCACGGCGATCTTTCCATTGAGCCTTGCAATAACCCAGATCTGCTCTATGTGTCTGTGCCTTGCCTCTGTGATTTATTAGGGCTTTGGTGTCACAGCGTAGTCGTGAGACACAACAATAAGAACTTGAAATAATTATTTGTCAAGTACTCTAATTGTTTAGAATTCAACTTTTTTGCCGCTATTAATGCTATCGAGAGTAAATTAGAGTTTTTCTTAAAAGTTATCTGAAAGTTGTGCTTCCGCAACTGATAGCACGAACTAGACAGAACAACTTTCTCGTCCTTCAAGGTGCGAATGAACAAGGTGTAAATCTTTGTGGCGGAGTCATTAGATTGGGAAAAGCGATCGCGTCTCACTCAACGTGCTCAAGCGCTATGGGGTTTGTCTTTTTTTTCTCACCGCAATGTTCTATTTCAGTCAAAAAGCTTCAATTGAGAACAAGACTCAACGTATTTTGATAGTCGAAATTAACGGCCGAAAATTGGTTGAAGTTCTTCCTCGGACCACGTTTAAATACGAGTATGACAAAGATAACTCACGTCTTCGTATCATTGCCCGCAATCCGGACACAGGTGAGCGTTTTAAGTCTCTTAATTGCATTTTTTACTCACCTGGACTGTTTTCATTGTGTAATATTTCAGGCTTGACAACCTTACTTTGCCGGAACCTACTCGTTGACGGCGAAACGAGACGTATTCGGGTCAACCAGAACGGAGCCGGCTTTGAATTGGAGTTCAAAAAACGACATTATGTTCTCTGGATCGTCTTTGCGCCAATTGTCATCGGCGCTGGAACTTTCGTCGCGTCAAAGCTTTTTATCATACCCGCTAGTATTTTCGTTCCGTTATCTACCGCCGCTTTAATACTTATGCTTCCGTCTTATTTAATCAGTCGATACATGTATGGACTGTTCTATTGATGAGCTCTGTTCTGCCTCCTCCCTCCTTCAACTTCTCTCATTCAATCAAAGTTCAAAAATTTTGACAAGTAAAAGTGTGATTCTGTTGAGTTACGAAAGCATCTGAGACTTTATTCAATAACAGTCTTGCTTTGGAAAACGTGGGAACGTCAACAAAGTGCAGTGTGGGTGGTGGGCACAGGAGCTTCGCCTGGAGTCGCTTGAAAGGTCAATCACTCTTTCGAGGTCTGCATGGCTCCAGGTGACCTCCCATCTCTAAGGCACCAAGATCACATCGTAACATGAGCAAGGTTGAACGCCTCTCGTCGTCGCTAGTCGCGGGTCTCCATCATGCAGGCCCTGGTCATCTCTGCGCTTTTTTCTTTGCTCGCTGCTCGTCCAGTCGTCGAGGTTTGAAACTTGCGAAATATGCATTTGTCCTTTATTAATAAGACGATGAATTACCGATCCTGACAATCTTACATTGTGACATTGTGACAGTTTAGACGTTTCTCGGACAGGGTAAGCCCGATCGGGCTGAAACTTTGCATACTTATATAACTTTTAATGCCGGTTCTAATGATACCATACATGCCCAATGAAATCTTGAAGGAACTTTTGCAGCTGAATAAAATACGATTTTGGCCAAATTTGTCTGAAATTTTTAGTTATGAAATAGAATTGTCCGAAAGTTTTAGTAAAGGGTTCGATTCCCCCGGTGACACAATTTTTTTGCTCTTCTTTTAAAAGATCATTACAGCCCGCAGAAGTCACAGTCTGTTAGTAGAGAGAAGCAAATCTTTCGGCGGTTAGGAGAAATGATGCCGTTAGTTGACAGAGCAAGTCTTTAGGCCGTTAGAAGAGCCTGAAAGATCGAACTGCCGTTAGGCCGTTAGCAGACAGAGCAAGTCTTTAGGCCGTTAGAAGAGCTTGAAAGATCGAACTGCCGTTAGGCCGTTAGCAGACAGAGCAAGTCTTTAGGTCGTTAGAAGAGCTTGAAAGATCGAACTGCCGTTAGGCCGTTAGCAGACAGAGCAAGTCTTTAGGCCGTTAGAGGACCTTTGTTAGTTTCCAAGTAAACTCTAAGACCGGTAAAAGAGCTTGAAAGCAGAGGACAGAAAACTGTTAGTCCACAGGTTAGAAAACCCGTTCAATGGAATATTGGCTGGCGTTTGAAAGACTTCTAAGTAAAACTAAATCTTCATAACTGTTGAGAATAGTCGTTCGTTAGTCCGTTAGTTAGTTGGTACATTTGCTAGTTTTCCTATCAAAAGATGGTTGTGATTAGCGACTTGTTGACGATTCTGGATGTTTAAGAATTTCAACTTTGCTAATTTCTATCCGCCTGTTTAGTCTAACAAAAAGCTTGGCCAGTAGCATTCTTAAACATCGTCTCCCTGTCGTGCCCTCGTGCCCTCGAAGCTTTGGAGGCATGGCTAATTGTGAGAAAACTTCTCTTAAGTTGAAAGAAGTCTTTGAGGCTCGAGTGAAGTTGCATAAGAGAAGAAGTTTACCGCACTAGTTACTTCGACTTAGCCCGAAACGTTTACTCAGATAATGTTCAATGTTTTTTTGGTTAATTCTCTTGTAGTTCATGCGAAGTGGGAGCATTTCTTTTATTAGCACACTTGGATGATCAGTCTTGGAAGTGCTTTACTAGAAGTTCCAAGCGGTAATCGAGGAGCTCTTTCGGAGACACGACGCTGTCATGATTGGCATCAATCGTTTTGCGAAATCTAGAATTACGAAAAATTTCAGAAATTCCCATTTACAGATCGATCTGTTCCTCGATGCTGTTTGAAAATGGCGGGACGCGCTGTCTGTTGTAGAGAAGATACTCGAAAACATCAATCTCCCCGTCTTCATTTGCGTCAACGTTTTTAAAGATGGCAGATTTCCCCATTGCTAGTTCTGTAGCCGTTGAAAGGGACAATTTCCGGAATTCTTCCAAGTTGAGATAGCCATTATGGTCTTGGTCAAAGAGCTCGAAGCTGAAAATGTAGAAACTGCAATTAAGAAGCTTTTCTCACTTATCGAGACGTTTTCGGAGTTCTTTGGGGTGAGCATAATTGACGAACTCGATGAAGGATATGCGGTTATCATTGTTAGTATCGAGCTTTTCGAAGAGCTTGCCGAATGCATTCTTTGACGGGCCATAACGAGGAAGAGAGTTTTGGCAGGGCTGGTCGTCTGGACATTCTCTAGAGTTAACAGAGACAGCAGTAAGGCAGAGAATCGTTACGAGAACAGAAAACGCCTCCATTTAAGCAGACACGAGGTGGATGTGAAGATGGGGAGACTTTTTATAGTTAAGAGGCAAGGTCAATTAAGAGGCATTATGATTCGGGTGTGTTTACAATAGCCACTTGTTAATAGTCTAGGCTAGACTTCTGATGAGATGCTTACGAACTTCAGATAATTTCATGAGGATCAAAATACACGTCTAAATGCCTGAACAACAAACAAAAATAACCATCTCGTCTATTGAAATGTCTCGGTCGACAGGTGGATGGCACTGTTTTTTAAAACGTGGTCCTTCAAAGAAAAATTCTCGTGTGTCGTGCGGTGCTCTTTTTTCTCTGTCTGGTTAGGTAAACAGTCAGGCACTCTAACGAGCTGACTCTAATTCATAAAGTTTTGATTTGACCTCCGAGATTGCGCGCAAGCATGAAAGGGCGGCTTTGAACCGCCATAAGTACTTGTATGAACTTTCATTCAAAAAGTTCGCACGTTGAGGATCATGCTTGGCCTGTCCGTACCAGCCACACATCGGATTTCTAGCCCTCGATCGAATGACAAGCTAGTTCGCTTTAGTAATCTCAAACAGAAATGATTACGAGAGTGCGAACCATACAGCGACCCTCAAAATTCTGACTGCACGAGCGTTCAGCTGTTCGTCTGCCTACGAACGGAACATCTGTCACCGTCTCCTGTTCCCCCTTCACATGATCTCCGAAATGTTAAAAGCTTGCTTTGCTTTATTCTAGCAACAGTGATTTTTTTTTCTCAGCCAACTTGTCCTTCAGAAACGAAAATCTTCAGAACCACGCCGAGACGTGGCGGGTGAAACCAACGCGCGACAGCACGTCTGTAAGGCGCAATAAAAACGAAGAGCACAAGAGCGTTTACAGTCGCATGAATGGAGAATAAGAAGAAACAGACCTCACAGATATCTGGATTATCGTTTTCTTCAATAAGCGACCAAATTCGATAAACATTACCGTTTCCGTCCACATTTCCGAAGAAAATAAGGCATATCACGATGATAAATGGGATGATGCAAAAGATTGTCGGAGATGCTGCCTGAAGAATTTGGTACTATTGATGTTCTTTTACAACAAAAGCAAGAGAAAAAGCTTCCTCACACTTGCAAAGAGAGCTTTGATGAACATGACGTGATGATTCCACGTCTTTGGCGACATTAAGTGACGTTGAGTATACAGCCGACGAATTGTGTACAAAAAGCAGAGTAATGATGTGAGGAACTGTAAGTGTGACAAAAAAACGACAAAGGCTAACTAGTAGGGCGATAAATGTGACAGCCAGTGATATGCCTACAATCATATAGGGCGAGTTGAGTTCTGTGAGAAGAAGCGGGTGCGTTTTGTGAACTTCCAATAGATCAGGGTAAATCTGAATTTTAAGTGGTTCTAAAGTTTTGGACTAAATACCTGCAAATAGCGTTCCAGCCGCTCACCAAGATAAGTGGCGTTGAGAATAGTCCAGTAAAAGACAGGTAGCAACAAAGTGCAGAACATCGCAAGGCATTGAGAAAATAGTCGAAACCGCCTCTGCGCGGCAGCTTATTAGAATTTGTTTCTCGAACCTTTACTGTATCATCGGCAAGCGCCTTAGCTCGATAGATAAAACTCCCCGCAATGGAACCGGAGCCAAAAAAGCACTCGGTTGCTAGCAACTAATGTTTCCCACAAGTTGACCCACAACTCACTGCAAAGATGATCGGCCCCGCCAGGTCGGAGTGTCGAATGTATAGGTATTGAGGAAGTGCAAAAGCCATGTGAGGCAGCAAGGGTGTTAGCTGTGCAACGAGAATCAGCGTGATGTCGCCTAATGAAGATGCTACCTAAGGTTTGCGCGTTGAACGAATTACCACTTTTCATACCGCAATGCAAAGCAAATAGTAGCGATAAACGCCCATTTGCCGTGTTGAATGCCGCAGGATAACGTAAACAACGAGAACACCTAAGAATACAGTACACACCGAGAAGCCTCGGGCTGCTGAGCGCATGATAGATCCGAAGGCGTTGCGTTCCATGTTGAAGTAGCAAAGACGAGCGAAGTCTTGCCTGTTCGACAAATCAACTTTAAAAGACTTCCACCTGTGGCGACGCACCTTGTTTGCATCTGCTTTCTATTATTTCTGAACGCGTCTCTTGCAAGCTGAGGAACCAGATTCGCCACTTCAATAGAACGTTTTTCGTTAGTCTCGAAAAGGCCAAAGCGAAAATGACGACAACGACGACTACAAGAATCAGTTGTGTCTGTTGAAAAAGAGTGGGAAAGACCTTAAGGTCGAGGCATGCTCCCGCCCGTGCTTCCAGTAACTTTGTGCTTCCTTCGAGGACGCCTCTTTACAGGATCATGAAAAAAAACAAATTCTTACTCGTTCGCAACCACAATAGAAACAGTGATTCTTTCGATGACGTCTTCAATAACGCTAGTCAAATCTTCACATAAGCACCGTGCATAAATATCTCAACGTGTGTCTAGTGACGATTGCGCACCTGCTATTGGAGAGTGCATGTAGCACCGCGTTCAGTTTCCTTTTCCCTCTTGGTGCACTGAAAGTTTACCAGCAAGCGCAAGTATTTTATATCGAAAAGAATTTATTTTGGCCTTACTGGTTCAGCCAACTTGACTCTCGGAAACAAAAAGTTTGAGAATGACGTCGAGACGTTGTGGACGAAGCCATTGTGTGACGACACGTCTGTAGGGCGCGATGAAAACAAAAAGAACAATGGAGTTTACAGTGCAATGCACCGAAAATAACAGCATGCAAACTTCAATGACGTCTGAAAAGTCGGCTCGAAACGCGGTACAACTTTCGGTAAGATTCGACAAAAGTAAAAGCGACGCACCATTTGCAACAGCGTCGCCAACGTAAATGACTATAAGCATAATGGCACCCGGTAGAATTATAAAAATCACCGGAGATGCAGCCTGAAAGATTCTATGAAGAAATCAAACCCACAGTGGCAAATAGCGCTTTGATGAACATGACATGATGATTCCATGTCCTAGGCGACATGAAAGATCGTTGAGAATTTAGTCGCCGAATTGCGTAAACAAAGCAGCTTACAGCAGTAACAGACTTTGAAAAATAACGCGTTTTTATATAAATCTAAACGAACTCACCAACAGAAGCATAAACACGACTAGCAACGATGTTAGAGTAATCGCGTATGGCGAGAACGACTCTGTGACAATGATTGGGTGTGTTTTATGAACTTCGATGAGATCTGGATGAGTCTGGAACAGTGTTTTATTGATGTGTGTATGACCCCAGAAATCCGACTGGGTCGGATGCTTATTCGTATGGTTTCCTGAATCCGTTTCAATTGGTCTCCAAAAATATGCCCAAGTGGCGAAATTTGGATACTGCGCCAAGTATGAACCGCCAAATTTGAACCGCTGCAAGTACGAACTGCATCAAGTATGAACTTTTCGTATATTCATACCTAAACATTTCATGAAAATGCGGCTCATACTTGCATCGGTTCACACATGCAGCGGTTCACATACGGCGGTTCAAACTTAACGCAGTGTCGAAATTTGCGACTGTGGGATCGATAATTCAACTGCAATAGTTGGGGGCAAAACGCTCAAGCCAGAACAGACCTTTAGGTAATTATCTAAGCAATCATCAGGATAGACAGCACGTGGCGTAATCCAGAAGAAAATAGCTAACATCGCGACGCAAACAATTGCAAGGCACCGAGAAAAGCGTCCCAGGCGCTTCTGCGTACTTTCGTGGATGAGAAGAAGTATCTGCCAAACCTTGACAGCGTCATTCGAAAGCAGCATTGCTCGATAAACGAAACTGCCCGTAATGACGCCCGAAGCGAAAAAGCACTCTGTCGTAAGAATCTATCAAAACATTTTTCTACAAAATGTCTTCAAAATCACCGTGAATATAACTAGAACAACATTGTCCGAGTGACCAAAGTAGAAGAGATATTCTGGAAGAATAGCGCCCATATGAGGAAGCATTGGCGTTGGTTGCGCCACGAGTATCAGCGTGACATCTCCGAGTGAGGTCGTCATCTGGATTGTTGTAATCAACGCTTTAAGACGGCAATTTCCGTACCACAATGGAGGGCAAATAATAGCGATAAATGCCCATTTGTCGGGTAGAATGCCGCAAAATCACATAAACGACAAGGAGGCTTAGGAAAACGGTGCACACCGAAAAACATTGGGTGACTGTGCGTATAGTTGTGCCGAACGTGCTGCGGTGCATGTTCTAAACAGCACTTTCCAAGTGAAAACGGAAGTTTCCACCACTTGTACTCGGCATGCTGAAGAATACTTTCAAGGCCGCCTTGTCGAGTTTCATCTGCCCAATTGCACTTTCGATGTTTCTTTTTATTTGCATCTGTCCTTAAAACACGCACAGGCAGCTGACGGGTACATCACGAAAGCTCCTGCCTGACCTCCCTAGATCCTCTTTGTCGTGAGGACGCACATAGAAAACGATTCCCACATCTTTTTTTCGCCATGAGCCTTAACTTCGTTACTGTCCTGAGAGTCCTGATGACAACATGTTCGGGGCGGAGGGATCCGTACGCTTCTGATTGTGAGTGAAGAACGACGGCTCGGCCATTCAGCCGTGTTAGAAAGGCGCTATCATTCTGTATGGCAAACGACAAATGGAGGTGATATCCGTGGACGGTTATCACCGAGCAGTAAAAACTAGTGCATATCCGGATGACCTTCGGCAGTCATGATATCAAAAACTCATCAAGCACTATTTTGACTCCTTGACTAAAAACCATGACGAACTCGGCTCCGGGAGGATTGATGCTACAAGGACAACCAGTGGAATTCGTTGATCGCTTTGTTTATCTCGGGCAACTCATTGAGAAGAACGGAGACTTCGACCCGGAGATTACGAGGAGAATTCAATCCGGCTGGGCGGCTTTCAAGCGCTACAAAGACTTCTTGACCCATCGAGGAACAAGGATGAAATGGAAAAGAAGACTCTTCAATTGCTGTGTGCTGCCCGCCCTTCTTTACGCCGCCGAGACGTGGACGACGACGGAACAACAGCTGAGAAGACTGGCCGTGGCGCAGAGA
>JAQIXL010002738.1:0-12103 GCA_034700245.1 Poikilolaimus oxycercus | reverse complement strand
CCGGGTTTGAAGTGCGTTGGTGTGCTAATGGCGGGGCCACTCACCCTGCACCTTTGGCCTGACGCGGAAAAATTCTGTGATTTTTATCTGAATTTCGGCCCTCTGACCAGCCTCCCTATTTTCGGTCCTTTCTCGGCCCGAAATGAACATCTTGCGACCAAACTTGGTCAGTAGAGCCGCACGGGGATCCGGTACCTATTCGCTTTTGAATTGGGCCTGGAAACGAAAAAGAATCATTGAAAGTCAAAAAAGTGCCACTACTTCTCCGGACTCCCAATACCTTCTCGAAGACGACGATCTTGTCCGCATTCCTGATCGTGGAGAGTCGATGAGCGATGACGATCGTTGAACGACCTTTAGCTGCGTTGTCGAGGGCCGACTGAAAGTGTTGTAGAATGGTCTGTGATAAATTGGTAACTGAAGTCGTATGCGCCACTCAAAGAGAAAACGCATTTCGAATAGTCTCTCCTTTAAACTGAAACTATGAAACAGGAACATACCTGGACGATGCTCTCACTCTGGGCGTCGAGGGCGGAAGTCGCTTCGTCAAGAAGAAGCACCTTCGGGTCGCGAGCCAGCGTCCTGGCAATGGCCACTCGCTGCTTCTGACCACCCGAGAGTTGCACTCCTCCGTCGCCGATGAGAGTCTCGTAGCCCTGAAGACTCTCTCTTTTTCTTCTAATTTCTCTCACTTTTGGTGTTTTCATGATGAAATCGTGAGCGTTGGCCATCTTGCATACGCGCACCATCTGTTCCTCGGTGATATTCGGATTTCCAAAACGGAGGTTGTTCGCTATTGAGTCGTTGAAGAGAATCGGCTCTGAAAATTGGCTTGTCTCAACATCAACGCGAGCTGTACGGATTCATCGTTGGCTAGAACTGCGCAAGAATTTCAAGTTGGAATGAAACAGCGAAATATGGTTCACCTTGCTGGACGATTCCGACAACATTGCGCAGCCACTCGATGTTGAGGTCTCGGACGTCGACGCCGTCCAAGGTGACGCTGCCCGCCTCCGCCTCGTACAGACGAGTGATCAAGCCGACGCTCGTGGACTTGCCACAACCACTGGAACTCTCTTATTTGTTCTCTGGGAGATAAACATGCCTGTGACCCACCAAGGCCACGGTCTGTCCAGGCTTCACCACGAGATCAATTCCATTCAGCACTTTCACATTCTTCCTTGTCGGGTATCGGAAGTGAACGTTCTTGAAGACCACGCGACCCTGACAGCCTGATGGTCTCTGACCCAAGGGAGAGTAGGCGTCGATGCGTGGCATCTGAAAATCGAGCTTTTGTTGAGTTTGGAAGCGAAGGTCAACGTGAAAAGCATCCCTCAGTGATATTATTGACTCGTCGAAACAGATGACTCACTCGTTCAATTGTGGAGTAAATGCTGGCAGCCGCAACACGAGCGTTGAGAAGAACCTGAAAGTGAATTTGGCTGCGAGAAAATAGACGGAACCATCAAATGCGGCGAAATCAATCTGAGGAAGTAAGCGCCGAGAAGCATAGACATGATGACGACGAAGAGGTCGCCCGGATTCTTGATGATTCCGATTCGAAGCAGGTGGCCACCGAATCTGAAGACTTTCGTTCATTTGAAACATGAAACATACAGGAATCCCGACGCCATGAAGCAGAAGAGAATGAAGAAGAAGAGACCGCCAAAGAGACCACTCCAGAAGCTCTTCTCAATGGCGTAGCGCTTGCCACGTGCGAGTTCCGTTCGATACCTGACACTTCGCTGTTATTAAATCTTCATAAATGAAGTATCTTGTTGATTGACCAATTCTTGAAGCGACGATACGTGGTTTGTTCTGCCTCACCTGTCGACCATTTCTTCTTGACCATTGAAGGCTTGAACTGTTCGTACGCCAAGGATCGACTCTTCAGCAATGGCTCCGGCTTTTCCTACTTCCTTCAGCTCGAGGACTGTAGTTGATCCCATTTTCTAAGGAAAACAACATTCACAAAATCCAATCCAAGTCTTACCCTGGCCATGAGGCTCATGCACATGCAGGTGCAGGGAGTCACTCCGAGCATGATGAAGGCGAGTCTCCATTGATAGATGAAGCCGATAACAATCGAAGCGATGAACATGGCCAGACCGCGAATGAGAAGACCGAGTTTGTCGCCGAGACCCTCGCGGATGCGTTCGATGTTGCTGAAACGTTTTTTTAGAGATGAAGCTTGATTCGGGGATGAACTGCGCCAAAGGGACGCCAAAGAAATGCTTTTACCATGAAACCGTACAGTGAAGAAGCAGCGATTTTGGCAATTTGCCACTCAAAAGTGTTGTGAATGTTGAAAGACCGCCTACTGACAAACGACTAACTGGTGCAACCGTTATCACCCAAATTTGAGCAAAAATTAAAACCTCTGACTTACTCGTTGAGTTTGGTTGTGAGCGTTCCAGAGTGATTCTTGTCAAACCAGCCGGCGTTCTGTCGAAGGATCGCCTTCACGTAGCGATGCCGGATCTGGGCGATCACCTTCCCGCAGACAATCGTGAAACACATGTACTGCAAGATTCGTCTTCCGACTACAACATGGTCACATACTTGAATGAAGTTCGTGATGAGAAGGAAGCATCCAATGCCGAGGAAGATGAACACGTTCTGATAAGCTTTCGATCGGAATTCGCTACTCGTCGGTGCGTAAGTGAGCAGGACATTCGTTACTCTGAAATTGCTCTTGCTAGCCATTTCCTTCATCTCACCGTCCAGCAATAATGGCCAGAACCGGCTGCGAGATGCCCGATATAATGGCACAGATGACTCCCACGAGAAAGACGATTCGATCCCAGTAAGTCGCAAATCGGAACTAAAAGCTTTGAAACGTATCTCGGCCGGGAAGACGCTGATCATTGAAGTTTCTAGCCAAAACGAGGCCGGAGACTCTGGTTTGAGTTTTGTGTATTTTCTGAGTGAGCAAGGAGGCTTGCGACAGAGAAAAGGTGACGGTGCAAGAGGGAAGGTGGATTTTCTAGTGAAAAGAAAAGGGTCTCGTCGAGCGAGCGAGGACGACAGTGTCTCCTCTATTTGTGTTACCCCGACAACGTCTCAAACAGTTCACGAAGATCAGCCGACATGGCACGGGTGACTTCAAGGCAGAGACTACGCCGCAAACAATGTAGTGAGGGAGGAAGGAAGAGGGAAGGGAGGGAAGGGCATGGACACGAAGTGTTTTCGAGGCGACAGAATGCACAAAGCATCACGGGCTAGCAGAACGAGAACGCGTGCAAAATCCGTGATGGAACTTTGGTGTTTCAGAGCAACTGGATATTCTACGAGAAATGAGACGCTTCAATTCGTCGTCTTTAGCGGTGATGCGCTTGCAAAGACAATTCTGTGAACCTTGTAGAGAGCGTTTGAAGTTTTTCCACGCTTGGCTGTTTCAAAGTACTGACAAACTCATTG
The DNA here is from genome assembly GCA_034700245.1 of Poikilolaimus oxycercus. Classification (NCBI taxonomy): domain Eukaryota; kingdom Metazoa; phylum Nematoda; class Chromadorea; order Rhabditida; family Rhabditidae; genus Poikilolaimus; species Poikilolaimus oxycercus. The sequence continues at coordinate 8,683 of JAQIXL010002738.1, read as the reverse complement.
ACACGTTGAATGGTGCAGTAAGCGGATGCTTTTCTATCGGCATAAGAATTGATAAAAATTGCGATAGGACAGCGGACCCAATTTTTGGGACTTACTCTAGAAACGTGATCGACATTTGAACCTCGCTGTTTCATCGGAGGATTGTAAATTTGTTGTTTCGATTTTTGTTTTAGTGCACCGAAGACGATCTTGACATGGTCGTGACCATCGAGGCTTCATTCCTTGCTTGAAGTCATACATGCCCTTACCGTCTCCCCTTGTTAGTGAACCATTCTAAAGTGCAAATACCCAAAACTTCTAAAGAGATATTTCGGGCTCTTATGAAGGAGCCTGAGGTTTCAGACTCTCCTGATAACTCCCCGCCAAATGTCGCCCTAGTGACTTCTCCGAGGCTTCTTAGAGAAAAATAACATCAACTCACCAAGCCGAAGATTGAAACGGGCTTGAATTCGGTCGTCTTGTTAGCCAGATCGCTTCTGAAATGCACATTTGAAGCCTCTTGTTTTGATTGAGGAAAGCTTCTTCGATTAGCCGACTTACCGACAGAGAAGGATATTGATGATCTTCTCGACGGTGCTCGGCGTGTACATCTGCGGTGGCGCATCCTCATCTTCGTCGTCTGGAATTGTGAGCGGCGGGACTTCGAGCACTGCTGGTTTCTGAAATGACGTGCATTAACAAACACAATGGGCACTGAGATGATGAAATGAGCATGGGTCTTACGGCATGATTACATGCGTGGCGCTCAAAACATTAACAACAGAAGCTAAAACATTCACTCACCTTGATTTCACTTCTCTGCGATGCTCTCCTCACATCTTCCAATGGCGCTTTTGGCGCCATTCTCCTGAAACTCAACCGATTTAGGTAACGAAAAAAGTAACAAGACCCTCAGAAAGAAGACAAAGTGTTCAAAGACGAGGCGACGGCAGCCTTATGAACACGGAGTTCTCTCCTTCCTCCTTGCTTCTCTCTCGAGTGAGAAAATGTTTGTTCATGGAAGCAGGAGCGAAGCAGTCATCTCTGTCCTCTCTCTCCCGTTGCGTGTACCGTAGACAACGCGACGAAGACAAGAGCAAGTCAACAAAGTCGGCACTCCGCTCTCTTTATTTCACTCCTTCGCGCGTCGGCATCGCCGACCCGGTCACGTTCTGGTTTATGCACTGAGGTCATAGCAAAGGGGAAGAGAAACTTTGTTTGAACGAAGAAACATGTAGCAATCGAGCAATTTGGATCCCATGAATAGATCGCGAATTGTTGTTGAAAAAGGTGTCTCGACAAGTCCATCGAGATCTTTCCAACCATTGAGCTTCGAAGAGCAACTGCTAATGTGAAGGTCTAAACTTAAAGAAGGTCTAGGAATTCAAGAAGAAGTAAGGCGGAGGGCCGAAATTCACCTTGCCGGTCAGGACGTTGACTTACTTGACGCAAAGGTTTGGTTTTCACAACAAAAAACGTTTGCAGTTCAACCTTCAACCCCTTCACTCACGCGGTCTCGGCCACTTGCAACGAAAACATTACAGACTCGTGGGGCCGCGGTTTCGCTGCTCTTGTAAGAGTTAACTGCGTTTGAGAAGACATTGGACCTTGACTCTGCACGAAGATAATAACTTTGAGAGTGTAAATGGCTTGAACCTGAACGTACGAGACAACTTCGATCAGTGGGCAGATCTTCCGTTCTTCAACCACGGCGGCGGTCATCAGCCTTTCGTATCGGCTTTCACGTCGGCGACGAGCATGATCTTATGATATTGTGAGAAGTCGCACGTCGGCGTTACCGTCCCCCGCTCGTCGTCGAATCGTTTCTGGGATTGCCCGGTCCCTTTTTGGTACCTCTGCTTCTAGGTCACATCGACATCCTCCTGCCCGGTATGAATGAAGTCTTCGACCTAGACGGGAATATTCTCCGCGTCCCTGGCAAAGACAAGGGACGACTACGCGAGGAGAGGAAGGAAAGAAGAAAGTGAGGCGACAGTAGCCCCGTTGTGGACTACACCGACCTCGCCTTGTTCTGTTGCTCTTCGTGAGGCTCTCTGTGAATGAGAAACTTGCTCTCGCCCTCCTCTTTCGTTCTGGGTCAACATCAAAGGCACAGGCTCGACAATGCGAGGACCTCTGCAGCTCAACATGCACTACGGCTCATGAAGCCAACAGTTTCGGCGTCTGCGCGAATCAGGCCAAAGATGTCGCCGATGTCGATCGTGGCCTGAACGCGACGACAAACGTCCTGAATTTCACCTTTTCAATGAAATCTCAAAGATGAGCTGGGCAATGAAGCTCATCGAGCGGTTGGAAGTTGGAACACTGATACGCTCACGTACCTGTAATGCCGGTATGAGCATGAGAAGCTCCGAGAGCCGTAAAGAAGCACTTTGTGCCACCTTTCGCTTGGTTACATAAACGAGCAATTCCGCGAGTATGCTTTCTCGACTTCTCTGTGCGAGTTCTTCTACGTCATCATTGATGCCTTCGCGGCCTAAAGAAGCCGAAACTCAATACAAACTGGAAAAAAAAATTGAACTCTTACCGGTTATCCAGAAAGTAATTCCTACAAGGGCAAGCATTTCCGTTTGGTCTAGTTGAAGTTGGCGCATCGGATGAACCAGAGTTCGAAAGAGGAATGGTTGTATTGGTTCGATCGTTCTGGATAAAAGACAACGAAATGATCTTCTGGATGAACAAACTTCCACAGACAAGCCGGCTTCTTCACTGGCGTGCCATCATTCTCGCGTTGGAAAGTCTCGAAAAAGGTGAAGTCAGTGAAACGTCCATTTGGGTGAACAATAACGTTGTTCAGACCGCTTTTGGCTGTAAGAAAGCCTGTCTCAAGCATTTGGAAAAGCAAGAAGTCCTGCTGATAGAGATGCACCTGAAATTGCTTGAAATAGTCAAAACAATCAGCATCTTCCTACCACTTGACTGCTAGAAATGTCTTGCTCTACTATGAGAGCTCGTGTCACGAAGCTTGCTTTCACCTGAACTTCCCTTCGGCATGCGTCTAGCAGTTCGCTGTAACTCATCAGTTCCGACGCCTGAAAGCGAGGATTTCATGCTTATAGAGAAACTTCCAACGTTGGTTGTCGGGTAGAGTGAAGCTCGAAGCACTTTGATGCTTTCATAAACAGTTTGCAGACGATCCAGAATTGGGTAATCATTGAATTGAGGAGACTCTTCTGGCAGTATGGAAGTGGTACACGGTGAACTTGTCTTCTTCCCGCAATCGCTTTCAACCACTGCAAAGAGGGAGAATAAGAAGTGCCGTTATGAGAGAGACGGGCTTACATCGAGGATTCATGCCTACAGCGTAACATTTCTCCAGACGGCAAGATCGGCAAAGTATTCGAAGACCTAAAAAAAGAAATGAAAATCGAAATTCGAAAAACCTCTAACGACCTGACACGCTCCATGGCCATGGCAGTCGTAGACCAAAGCTTTGGCGACAGAACGTCGAAAGAAAGCTGCACAAGCACGACAAGTTCTCACACCAAAATGATCATGTTGAGCCGGCTGAGAGCAGACCTGGCAAGGCGCAGTGAAGTTGTACCGCCGCGGCATTGCCTCAATGAGCAGAGAGGGGGCAGAGGTGGTCGAGTCTGACTGCGCGAATCGGTTAGGGCTACACGGAGGCTACGCAATGGCTCGAGCCTCCATGTTGACATGCCCCTTATGCAACCCTGCGTCTACTGCATGGGGAGATTATCTCTCTAAGAGTGAAGTACCCAATTGAACCAGTATGCAGAGGTTTCAAACTGGCTACATGTTGTGAGCGAGCTCGGCGTCTTATTATTATCGAACATATGGGCACTTCGAATAATTTTTGAGTCATATTTGTACTAGTAAAGCAGTGTTTGGCTTTCAACGAAAATGGCCTGATGAACTGTGCAAAGACGGTGGAGAAAATCGACTATCTGTCCCTTCCTCGACGATGAAGATGGAGGCTCAAAGATGAATGTGGGAAGAGGACAAAAGGAGTCGCACGACAGTAGCCAGTTTGTAGCCTACACAACGGGGCGCTGTTCTGTTGCACCTCTTGAGGCAGCGTGTACAAAACTTGCTCTCCTTCTGTCTCGTGCAATGTCAACAGCAAAGGACACACACAGTAGACGGGAGCTTCCAACTAAATTTGGAACTCTGCAATTCAATCACCCTTCGAGGCACAATGCATTGGATAAGCAAGAAATTTTTGTCGGGCGATCTCATCCCTGTCTTCCTTCAAACGAAGCTTTTTCGTCTCCTAAGCAGGTTTACGACTTCCTCCTTATTGTTAGATGGATGTGGTAAAGCTGGTGAAAGTCCTGGATGCTTAGCTTCTAAAACCAATTTGCAACTGAAACAGGAATAATCGCTGCGACCACATTGGAGGTCTGCCGGTTTTTCTTACCGTGACACGACTCGACAAACAAACATGGTCGCTAGAGAGTTCACCACCGGCTTCCCTCTCCCACCTTGACACTGCTTTGAGCCTCCCCCTCCTCCTTCTTGTACTCTACAAACTCGCTACGCCTCGCCAGAGCCCACGATGAAGTCTTCGACGAGTATAAAAGACTCGAGACCAAGACGTTTCCGAGGTTCGGTTAACTTCTTGGTTCTTTCGAGTTTTGACAATTCATGAGTTTCACTTAACTTACTAAATCTTTAGTCAGCAATGGCTCCCAAGGTCCCGACTGACGACTCGGGCATTCAGCCAAGAGCATCCCAACGAATGGCTGCTAAAGATGTATGTTTCAGTATCAGAAGAGTTACCATTGGTAGTCGCATTTTGAATGCTCTTCCGATCTTCTCTCGCTTTTCACACTTGCAACGAGTCAACTCTTTCAGAAACAGACTGCACTCGAAGTGCCGGCCTTCAGTTCGGCCTACGACGATGAAGACGAGGATGCTCCGCAGCGAGTTTATACTCCGAGCACTTTCGAGAAGATCATCAACATTCTGCTTTGTCGGTGTGTTTCACGGTTTCGTCTTCTGTATAATTGAAATCGACATGCGCTTCGACGTTGATGGTGCTTTTCAGAACGGATCTTGCGAACCAAACACACGGAGTTCAGCCAGTCTCCGTGTTTGGATTGGTGAGTTTCACATGAATTGTAATTTCTCTTCAAACTCAAAAACTTGCTAGTTGGACATCATTCCCGCTCATTATCAGACGTCAAGGAAATCACAGTCAAAGAAGCCAACATGAAGTGTTCGTTTCAGTTTCGTTACGCTACCTTCTGGGATCGACTCGTGTTCTTCATCGGTTCCATCTGCGCCTGCTGCGCGGGCTTTGGCCAACCAGTCGTCGGTATTATTGCAGGGCGGTAAGTTTTCGAAAAGTCTCGCAGAGTTGATTCCCGAACTTTCTCTTTTCTCTCGATAGATAAAAATCTCTGTTTCTGTCAGTTTATAAGCAGACGTTTAGCTGTTTCAAGCGCCAAATATAGCGCTGTTTTAAAGTTCCTTTCAATTTCCTTGCGGCGTGATCAAAGACAACTCGCAAAGTTTCTTCAATTCGATTGCTACAGCTAGAACTATGCCCAGCTCCCTTTCAGATTGACCAACGTTCTGCTCACCTACGATCCCCTGAGCAGCGACTTCCGCTTCCAAGCATATCAGAACGTCTTTATTCTGCTCGGCATCTGTGTCTTCCTCTTGATAACGAACTTCATTCAGGTTCCAATCTCTTCCAAGTCCTGAATGCTCTTGCAGTACATGTGCTTCACGATTGTTTGCGGGAAGGTAATCGCCCAGATCCGTCACCGCTACGTGAAGGCGATTCTTCGACAGAACGCCGGCTGGTTTGACAAGAACCACTCGGGAACGCTCACCACCAAACTCAACGAGTGAGTTGATGGTTTCAGTCGGCCTACAATTGGCGGACTAGTGTCAACGTCCATTGTATCCTCGCAAAAGAAGCGTTTCTTGTCAGTTTCTAAAGTCCTCCAATGTTTCAATGACAAAGTCGTTGTTTTCCTTCACTCTCCGGTTTCATGGTAGAATCATCACTGCGATGCAATGCGTTGCATAGTTAGTCTTGTTCGCGGAAGTGAAATTTTTCAGCAATATCGAACGCATTCGCGAAGGACTCGGCGACAAACTCGGTCTCCTCATTCGCGGTCTTGCTATGTACATCGCGTCGTTGATCGTCGGCTTCATCTACGAGTGGAGACTCGCGTTCATCATGCTCGGCGTCACTCCCTGCACCTGTATCTGCATGTCCATTATGGCTCGGGTACGTTTCAAGAAGAAGCAGCAAAGCTTCATTTTCAGAAAATGGGTTCTACGACAATTCTCGAACTGAAGGGAGTAGGCAAGGCTGGCGCCATCGCTGAAGAGTCGATCCTTGGCGTGCGAACAGTTCAAGCTTTCAACGGACAAGAAGAAATGGTCAAGAGGTAAAGGCGCACTGAAAAACGTTCCTATAGGACTCCGCAAAATTGCCTGATTTTTCGTGTCATTTTTTTATAAGGGCGATGAAACTGCCAAACACAAAGTTCTATACTTTGTAGATATCGTGACCAGCTGGCCAAAGGAAAGCGCTTCGCGATCGAGAAGAGCTTCTGGAGTGGTCTCTTCGGCGGCCTCTTCTTCCAGATTCTCTTCGCTTTCCAATCAGCGGGATTCCTGTAAGTTTCAATGTGAAACCTTTTATCAAAAGCGAGCACTCTAGATTCGGAGGTCATCTTGTCCGAATCGGCATCATTTCTCAACCAGGCGACTGCTTCATCGTCATCATGTCGATGCTTCTCGGCGCTTACTTCCTCGGTCTCATTTCGCCACATTTGATGGTCCGTCTCGCACTCGTTGCTAAACAAACAAGTTCAGGTAGTTCTCAACGCTCGCGTCTCTGCAGCCAGTATCTACGAAACAATCGATAGGGTCTGTTTCTAGTTCTCCAAAGCATCCTATCTCTTCAGGCCCCAAAGATTGATGCTTACTCACCCTTGGGCAAGCGTCCGTCTTCTTGTCAAGGCCGAGTCGTCCTCAAGGACGTCCATTTCCGATATCCGACACGAAAGAACGCCAAGGTCTTGAATGGCATCAACTTGGTCATTGAGCCTGGACAGACGGTGGCTCTTGTCGGACACAGGTGTGTTCCTTTCACAGAAAAGAAGAAAGAGAGTTTCAGTGGTTGTGGCAAGTCGACGAGTGTCGGTCTCATCACTCGTCTGTACGAGGCGGAGGCGGGCAGCGTCACCTTGGACGGCGTCGATGTCCGCGATCTCAACATCGAGTGGCTGAGGAATGTCGTCGGAATTGTCCAGCAAGGTAACGGTTTCGCGTGATTTGGAAAAGGAGTGAATATTTGGGTTTTTCAATGTGATGGAAAGGTGTCAGGAAAAATTGAACTTGCTTTCTTAATTTCTCGGTTTCACTTCCACTTCAAGAGTAAAGATCTCTAACACGCTCAATACCTCCTCCCTCGAAAGCGCACGAAACTTGATCATTGCGAAGATGGAGTTAGAACAAGTTTTCGTTACAGAACCGATCCTCTTCAACGACACAATCGCGAACAACCTTCGCTTGGGCAATCCTAGCATCACGCAAGAGCAAATGGTGAAAGTCTGTAAGATGGCCAATGCTGACGAGTTCATTGCAAAGACACCAAAGGTTCGTGTAGGCATCGCTGACATTGACGAGCCCTTCAGGGCTACGAGACTCTCATTGGCGATGGCGGCGTGCAACTTTCCGGTGGCCAGAAGCAGAGAATTGCTATTGCTCGAACTTTGGCCCGTGACCCGAAAGTGCTTCTTCTCGACGAGGCCACTTCCGCTCTTGACGCCCAGAGTGAAAGCATAGTCCAGGTAATTGGGGGCTACGTGCGTGTCAGATAACCCTCCCATCATTTCAAAAATGATGCTGAGAGGACCACGCCCTTCTATTGTTTCAGGCCGCCTTGGACAACGCTGCTCAAGGTCGTTCGACGATCATCATTGCCCATCGTCTCTCAACTGTCAGGAATGCAGACAAAATCGTCGTCTTTGACAAGGTCTGTAGCCAAATTCGGCAAGAGAATGTAATCTGCCAATGATGAACGAATTGCTCTTCATTGAAAACCAAAACGGCGGGTTGCAGGGCAATATTCTCGAACAAGGCACTCATGACGAGCTCGTTGCAAAAGGCGGCCGATACTACGAACTGGTCAAGGCTCAACAGTTCCAGCCCGAAGCCGACGACGTCGTTGTGGAAGAAGACATTCCCCTCGATGATGACAAGCAGTGAGTTGGACGTTTCTAATTTCTTACATAAGTGCGCCGAGAATGGCAACAGCAATAGTCCTTTGTCGACCGGGAAAAGTTTTTGCGTTTAGCTACGCGGAAGTTGCTTCACTGTCGAGTCGGGCCTCTTCCCTCACCAAGCGGTCCGGTGCGGATGCCTTCGTTCGAGGAACCAGCGTCAACGACTCCTTCAGGTGAGTTTTGAGAAGAAAACTTCCCCTCACGAACTCCCTCATGGATGCTTTGTGATGAAAAAATGGAGATGTTGCAGAGCTGGCTCGGCAGTGCTCGGTGAGCCACAGCACGTCGTCACCGCTGAAGACGAAGCTTTCGAACTAGCAGTATGTTGGTCTTACTCTGTTGCCGAAATCGAACGAAGTGTCGTGTTTTAGTTATTTTCCGGAGGACCCTCTTTCTTTCCAACCACGTCAAGGCATATCATTTCAAGCTTTTATTAGCCAGGAATCGTCAGGCTCCCTGGAGTTCCT
>JAQIXL010002737.1:0-12106 GCA_034700245.1 Poikilolaimus oxycercus | reverse complement strand
AATTCCAGCAGGTGCGCACTTTTTGTTTACGTTAGCATTTGTTTATGTTTATCAAGTGGCTTTTTGCGTAAGCAAACTGACGGGAGGGGACACTTTTGCTTGGTCAGAACACGTTGAGAGAAAAGGCGCCGCCGCCCCACACACGCAAGAGTGGGATGGACAAGTCAGCTGTTTGGCTCTCCGCTTTTTTCTCTCTCTCTCGTGTTGAGTAATTCACTGACGAGACGTCTCTCAATCATGGGCGGCAACATGAAAGACTTCTCACTTTTGTCGAAGACAAGCTCGTCGAGCATCCCTCTGCCTCAAATTCGGTTTCACTGATGGGAAAGACTTCCTTTATTGCCAAATGCGCAGCAGATACTTAAAATGCAGATGTTGAAACTGTCGAATGCAGCGCTTGCAATTGGAGAGACTGGCTTTTCCGTTCGTATAGTGTCGCTACAACACAATACACCAGAATCCTTCACCGGTTCACTACCGAACTTGCTGAAAATTGCATGAAATGCCAAAATGGAAACTGTAAATTGCAGACAATTGCTCAAATATCCATCACCAAATTTAGATTCTCATTTCAAAGACCCTCTAATCTTAGTCTTCCTTCCTTGGTATTGAGACGGGCAAAGCGGAGAGGATGATCTCGCGGTCCCTGGAATTCCGATCCCCCCTTGAGGGTCAAGAGTGGGTCTGGCGCGCGCCTAGCCTTTGTCTCCCTCCCTCCCTCTCCCTTCTCGCGCCTCTTCAAGTGCCCGGCTGGTCGACAAAACTTTCGCGCCTTCTCCTCCTTCTTCTTCTCCCTCTTATCGCCTCCGCGTCAAGGGCAATCCGGGTTGTAAAAACGCTGAAGAGACTCGAAACAACTACAGCATAGTGAAGGTTTTCGTGATCTATTTTTGAACGCCTGCGTGTCGCTGTCAATGCACTATCCGGCCCGAGTGGAGATTGAAGGGGGAAGGAGAAGAAGCTCTCCCCCCACTCGAAGATGCCATTTCCTGCTTTCTCCTCGCATTTGCTTCTTCCCCGTTCGACGCGCGAGAGAGAGGGAGGAAGGGCCGTCATAAGACGATTTATTGTCCTGCCTCTTGCCTCTACAACTGACCGGTCCCCCATCTCCTCGTCCTCCTCTTCCTCGGGCTCTCCTTCTTCTTCATCGCTTCCTCAATCCGAGAGGGAGACCCCCTCGAGCAACGCGTCCTTGAAGATCATTAGTTGAACAACAGACGTGTTGAAGCAGAAGGGTAAACTTCCGCTTTCTCCGTGACGCGAGTACTGAAAGTGAACATAAATGAAAACACGAATGAAAACGCACGCTTCACAAGGCAACTATTTAATTACAATAGTTTTGACACACAGGAGATCAAGAGACTACTGATGAGTGGCTAAAACTTTCCTTGAAGTGAAGAGTTCAAAACAGCCAACTGCATGGAAGGTGAGCAGGTTTGCAAAGCTGCTAATAGTGTCTCGCGAGAGTTTCTTTCCGACGGGTGAAAGCAACTGTTATTACTTGTCCAATTGAAATTGCATACAAATGAAAACATTGAAACATTACAACACGCTTGTACAATACAATAAAAGAGTTTACTCGTTTACAAACGCACTAGTTGGAAGACGAGCGCTAATTTGACTTGGAGTAACGACGACGTCTCTACCACACATCGTGCAGTCATTTCAGGTGTACAAAAATGAAGGCTTTGAAACAGCAAAGTGCTATTGCTCATGTGAACTCGATTCCAGGGCACGAGCGAGATCTCACCGTGGCGCGCCGCCGTGCAGATGGTCGAGACGACTTTGCCCGTCTTCTCGCTGGTCTGTCTGCTCATCCGCGGCCCGTCCGTCCTCCTCTTTCCCGTTGGGGCCATCATGGCTTTGATCTCGACGCTCTGTGCAACTGCTTCGATACTTCATTATATTCCCTCACCGAGCATCAACATGTACATTCAACTGCGATTCCATTCGAGAACTTGTGAGTTCTTTTGTTTACTTGTTTGTTGTTTACTTGAGATTATTTGCAAACATTTCAGTGCGAATGATGATTTCCTTTATTCAAACGATTGTCTGCGCTGTGGGCGCCCTGCTCCTTCTCGCCCACTCGGCTTCCTTTATCTCGTCGACCTCGTCCTTCTCGCCCTACCTCATCATTCCCCTGTTGGCCTGCTTTGCCGTTTTCGGAATCATCTTCGGTGGGCAGACCAACACCGCCAGTCCGCTGTTCTTCCTGCACATTATTGTCAGTTCGGTTTTGGTTTTGATGATGCTCGTTTTTGAACATGTTGTTGGAAAGTTCCTTCAGGTGAGTTCTTTCCAGATCGGGCATTTTTGCCTACAGCAAGCTCGAGGAACTCTATTCTCTCCAGTCACTGGCCATGGCGCCTTTCGCCTCCCGATTGTGGCTTCATTATCACGTGGCTTTGTGTTCAAGCAGAGAAATAGCGAAGAGAAACTGCAAGTCGAATACTCGATACAGAGAAGCAAACAAGCAAACTTTAATCTGCACAAATCGCGGTTTCTATGTTGTCATTTTAGGACGTTCTCGCCGGTTGAATCAATTCCCCCATTGCGATCTGCTCGGACAGACAACACGAAAAAGACATTGTAAAAAGTTGCCTGTGATCATGTTTCAACCAGCAGTTGACGGTTTTTCACTCTACATTTAATTTTCGAGTAACTTTATGTTGGCTATGTTGTGGTTCAGGACTAGAAGCTTAGAGTCCGCAGAACGATCCGAGTCACGTGGCATCTTTGCATGATTTTTCTTTACTGCGTCTTGCCAAAAAGCAATCTGCGGTAACAGGCGCTGAACAAAGCGAACGCCCAGGTCTTTCACGTCAATCGTCCTCGCCGATGACAAGGCAATTGATTCACGCGTTCCTCTTCATTCAGCTTGAGATAGTTTCGCCTGGAATTCGCGGTTCCAAATTTCTAACAAAGGCCAGCATTGCGTCGTGATCCACTATGTGATTCTCTTTGTAGGCTCCGTCCAACGCGTCGTTTCCAGATGTGACGGTCATCTTTTGAAAGTGAGTACTTTCGTTACACTCAACAAACGGCTCTTCCAGACAATGACAGACCCAATCGACCACGACATCCATTCTTGTCTAGTCCAATTCTCGCCTCATTTGGGCTGCGCGTAATAACCGATATAGTACAACAATTTTATTGAACGCTCAGTGTTTGGCTAAATATTTATTTGAAAGCGCTGTCTCTGGAACTCACTCCACTTTTGTTAGGCTTGTACCAGTAGTGAAACCACGTGTAAAGCGAAGGCCTCGGCCGTTCTCATCTTCTTAAATAATAATCACCAATCAGTTCGAGACTAATGCTGTAAGATATGCCAAGGGACCAAAATATTCGTGTTGAAACCGCGGGTTACAAGTTAACGCACGGAAATGGGTCGTTATTGAAGCGGTGGTTTTTTCTTTTTGGCTGAACAAATGTTTGCTGCGCGCACATCCATTGATAACACATGCGAACTTCATTCAGAACCAAATGGAAAGTACGAAACGGTCAACTGCATGATAAGCGCAAGAGCGAATCCCATCGCTGCCAGTTTCCTGTGGAGTTGGCAAATGCCGAACGCAACCGACGAATTGAGCGTTCGACTGAGGCCGTCAATAATGCAAGCATCGAAACAGCAAAGCAAAAGTTGCAAATCGAATGGTCAAGAAAGCAAACAAACAAACCTTAATCTACACAAACAGCGGTTTCTCCTTTTAGGCCGTTCTCGCCGTGTCAAGCACATTCTACTCGGACAGACCACACAAATGAAACTTGCCTGCGCCCACGTTTCAACTAGTAGTTGACGGTAACAAGTGCTGAACAAAGCGAACGCCCAAGCCCTTCACATCAATCATGTTGAACCAAGTTGACCGAGTAGGAATACAATTGATCCACGCATTCCTCTTGCTATGTTTTTCAGCTTTTGTTTAGCTTTGAATTCGCGGTTCCAAATGTGATATAAAAGCTAATACTTCTTCTTGGCTCGCTAGTTCGTCCATTTTTTGCCTCACAGTTTGGCAGCAAACTCGTAGCGTTTCCAGAAGTGACGCCCATTTATTGAGAGCGAATTCTTCCGCTACGCTGAACAAACGACTCTTCCAGACTCTCATGGATTGGCTAGATCATGGCGTTAGTTAAGCAAAAGTTACAAGATAAGACAAATTTCCTTTCTTGCACGCAATATTTTCCAACAATCTTCGAGAAACAAAACTGACAAGGAGAGCGAAGGAGAAAATGAGCGGCGCCAGAGCGATGGCCTCGCTCGGTGCCCTTTCAAGTATTGTAAGTGCTTGCCTCATTTACCAGGCCACAAAGAGCATCTGGAAGCATTGCCTAGGACCAAGAAGATCTGTTGGCTTGTTTTGCCGTTTTTGGAATCATCTTCGGCGGTCAGACCAGCCAGTCCGCTGTTCTTCCTGGAAATTATTAGGAGCACACTTTGTCGCAGTCAAACGACTAGAGTTATTGCGACTTCGGTGTGCCTCGGCAACCCTTTCTTCGCTAATCGTCGCTAACGTGCAACATTTGGCAACTTCGATAAGGAAGTTGCTATTTTCGGCGAACTTGATGCAACGGCAGAACCAGAGCTGAAAGAGTTGTACACGAAGCCAGGTGGCAATCGAGAGAGAGAGGGACAAAGGGCTTCAACGCGAGATTCTCTTCCCTGATCGTTAGTTTAAAGAGAATCATGTGGAGTTGACAAAGCCGCGAGTTCAATGGCGGAATTGGTCGTTCGACTAGACGGTTCTCATCTTCATCTTCTTGTAGATTCCCATCAAACGCGTCTTTCTTGCAAAAGCGGCGCCCTTTCGTGGATAGCGAGTAATTCCGCTATGCCCAGCAAACGGCTCTTCCCGAATGTAACGGCCGACCCAATCGACCGCGCGACCTCCACCCATTGTCTAGTCTAATTCTTGTTGCTTGAAACGAATTCATGCCGAGTTGCCCTACTCGACGCGGGTGTAGTCTCTTCTCTTGTGCCTTTCGCCTTTCAATGACTCCTTCCGGTCACCTCAACTCTCTCTTTTCTACAAAAACGTCTTTCGGGTTGCGAGTAATAACCGATATTTGTGAATAATGAAACACTTTTATTGAACCGTTGTTAGTTGGCTGACACATAGAAGGCAAAGCCAACGTTTGGAGATCGTCGAGTGGAGCATTTAGTGCCCAATCCTACGTTGGGAAGGTTCCGGTAGAGCTGGGAAATCTACAATAAAAACCAAGGTTTTTTGGCGGAACTAATCTTTGCACATCGATCGGTTAATACGCGCAAACCTCATTCAGAACCAAATGAAAAGCCCGAAACGGTCAACTGCGCGATGCGCGCAAGAGTGTTCACTGTTGGTACCATTATGCCTCTCATCGTTGCCAGTTTCCTGTCAAGTAAACAAAAACTGCGGATCCAATGCTCAAGAAAGCAAACACACAAACATTAATCGGCACAAACGGCGGTTTCTACGTTCTCGTTTTATGCCGTTCTCGCCAGTTCAAGCAATTCCAGCATTGAGACGGACAGACAACACAAGAGAAACCTTGCACGGAGTTGCCTGCGCCCACGTTTCAACTAGTAGTTGACGGTTTTCATCTTTCCATTTGACTTTGAACTTTCTTTGCGTTTTCGATGGGTTCAATGTTGCAAACTCTTTACAAAACGATCCGCGTCGCGTGGCCCTTTGCATCTTTCAGGTTTATTGTCTCGGCGTTCCGTGGTAACAAGTGCTGAACAAAGCGAACACCCAGGCCTTTCATATCAACCATGTTGCCCGAATACGACGACAGTTGATTCACGCATTTCTCTTGCTATGTCATTCAGTTTTTGTTTAGCTGGGAAATCGCGGTTCCAAATCTGACACAAAAGCTAATATTTCTTCTTGATTCACTGTTGGTACCATCTTGCTTTTCACATGTTCTAATCCAACGCGTAGCGTTTTCAGATGTGATGTCTATGCGTTGAGTCCTCTTCCTCGGCTCTTCTTCTTCTTCATCGCTTCCTCAATCCGAAAGGGAGACCCTCCTTGAGCAATGCGTCCTCAAGGATCCTTAGTTGAATAACAGACCTGGAGGAAGGGGAAACTTCCGTGTTCCCTTTGACGTAGCTCCTGAGAGTGAACTGAAAAGAACCATGATGCACTTTGAAATCAACCACTTCACGAAAGCTGGGACGCACGGAACCGAGGGTACATTGACGAGCAGCAGAACTTTCTTTGAAGTGAAGAGTTCAAAACACAGCCAACTGCATGGAACATGCTAGTTTGCGAAGCATCTAATGGTGTATTGCGAGAATTTATTTCAGACGGGCGAAAGCAACTGTTATTGCTTGTCCAATTTGAAATTGCGTGCAAATGAAAGCATTGAAACAGTACAACACGCTTGTATAACAAAAGAGTGAACGCACTAGTTTGACGACGACCACGCTAATTTCACTTCGAGTAACTACGGCGTCTATTCGACCTCGGATCGCTCAGCAAACTGAGGTCATGTACATTCAACTGCGATTCCATTCGAGAACTTGTGAGTTGCTTTGTTTACTTGTTTGTTGTTTACTTGAGATATCGTACAATAATTTGTAAACATTTCAGTGCGAATGATGATTTTCTTTATTCAAACGATCGTCTGTGCTGTGGTCGCCCTGCTCCTTCTCGCCCACTCGGCTTCCTTCATCTCGTCGACTTCGTCCTTCTCGCCCTACCTCATCATTCCCCTGTTGGCTTGTTTCGCGCTTGTTTTGGCCAATTTGAAATACAAGTTTCAGGTGATTCTCGCTGGATCGGGCATCTTTGTCTACAGTGGCCTTGAAGAGCTTCCTTCTCTTCAGTCACTGGCCATGGCGCCCTTCGCCCCACTTCCGGCAGTGGCTTCTCTGTCGCTTGGCTTTGTATTGACGCTCTACCTCCTCTCAGCCAGTCCATTTTTGTTTCAAGTAAGTTTCAACTTCTTCAGCTATCAACGCGTTCAGAGCTTCTTTTCGCTCCCGACCCGGCACCGAGTTCGTCTCTGCCTCATCTTCTACGGCGTTTTCCTACTGCTCGCTTCTTTTGTTGTTTACTTCTCTTCGACGCTCTTCGTGCACTTCCTCGAGAAGTACTGCCCTCTTACTTATTCCTTCTCGTCGCTTCTGCAATTCATTCGGTTTGCCAAATTGAAACAGATTATGGACAAGTTTCAGATATACCGTACGAGAATCAAATTGTTGTGCGCGCACAGTAGACTTAAGCTGCTGCCTCCAAATAACACCTAAATTTTCCCCTTTCCGAAAGAGATCCACGTGAAACGGCCGTGTGAACAGAAACATTTGTTGACCAAATGACCCAACCTACTTATTGTTAGGATACAATATCAACAAAAGGGTTGATTCTGGCGAACTCGTAATGAAGCTGCACGTGGAAATAGAATATTAGTGTTTGTTGAAACTGTTCACTTGCAGCTCAGTGCCGCAATGCTAACGACTGTCTTCATCGCCGGCTACTACTTCCCGTGCGCCAATTCCGAGGTGAGAACTCTTCATCCTTGCTGCAAGATGCACGGCATTACTTTCAGAAGTGAAATGACATCTTTTCAGGGCGGAATCGGTTCTATCGTTCTCTCCTCCCTCGTCCTCGCCGCCCTTCTCTACTTCTTCGTGAAGCAGAACAGTCTCCCAGTCATTTCCAACTCTTGCCTCGCCGAAAAGCAGGCAAGTTATTGGTGTTGATTACCTCTTGTTTACTTGTTTCAAAGATTCAAAATTCTCTATAGCTGGCCTCAATCTCAGCAAACATCGTGGGGAATGCCAAGAGAGGAAATACATAGCAGTGTTGAAATAACCACACGGGAGTGAGACATTTCTGATGTCGAAGTTTTTCAGCCGAACAAATCCCTCACTTTGCTGCGCACAACGATAAACACACTCAAATCACATTCACAACCAAATAGAACGCTCGAAACGGTCAACTGCGTGGTGTGCGCAAGAGAGAATCTTATCTTTTATTGCTGAGTTGGTAATGCCGCGAGCGCAATGGCAAATTGCCATCTCGACTCATGGCGCCAATAATGCAAGACTCAAAACAGCGAAGCAAAACTGCACATCGAATGCTCAATAAAGATAAACAAACAAGGAAACTTTAATCTACACAAATCGCGGTTTCTACTTTCTTATTTTAGGTTGCTCTCGTCCGATCAAGCAATCTTGACATCGCGCTCCACTCGGGTTGTCAACACAAAAAGAGACCTTGTGAAGAGCTGCCTGCGATCATATTTCAACAGAAAAGCTTTCTCGTTGCAGGTTCCCGTCATACAATACATGCCCTCCTTCCAAAACAATGTAAACTTGTTCTCATCATCGATGGCATCAGTGTTCTCTTGGTCGAAGACACGTATCGCAGATTTACAACTCTTTCTCTCTTCGAGGGGGCGCGGATCTCGGCGTGCAGCGGCGGCCATCGTCGTCGACTGGAATCTCGTCGTCTTCCCGTGTGCCGCCCTCTCTGCGTCGCTCAGGTTTATTTGATGTCCTGGCACTCTGCGGTTACAAACGCCTATGAAATCAAACAGCTAAACTTAGCGAGCTAGAAGCGGCCGATTTCAGATCTGACAAAAGTCACTTGTAGAGGAAGAGGTCTGATTTCACCCTCCTCCACTTTGCTGCGCTTCAATCAAGAACTTTGAGGAAAATCCGGTGTGGGGTCTTCGAGATCGAGTAGTCGACCTTTCGAATGACAGATTTGGCGTCCCTGATTGAGGCGCGGATGAAATTAGACCTCTTCCTCTACTTTTCAGATTTGAAATCCCTTGCTTCTTGATTGAGAACGAGCCAATGACTCCAAAATGTCCAAAAACGATGCTTTTCAACTCACCACTGGTTCGATAATTTTACCTCAGTAATGTACTGAGGCGTTTGTTTGGCATCCCGGCAATTTGCGGTAACAAGCGACCATAAAGTGAAGAGCCAAAGCTTTGGTGACAGTGGGTTCGTGCCATCCGCAGCAGTTGATTTTCAGACAATTGTACAGTTCTGTTGCTCTCTCGTACAGTTTTCGGTCAACCATGCAATTTGTTGTGCCAGATATGCCTCAAAAACAAATGTTTCTTGCTGATTCACTATGATGGGTTTTCGCCATGTCAAAATCTCTCATTTCAGCTTCCCATCGAACGCGTCGTCCTTCCAGAAGCGGCGTCCCTTCGTAGAGAACGAGTCTTTTCGCTACGCCCAGCAAACGGCTCTTCCCGACTGCAACGGCCGACCCAATCGACCTCGACCTCCTCCCATTGTCTAGTTCAATTCTCGTTGTTGAAACGAATTCATGCCGAGTTGCCCTACTCGACGCGGGTGTAGTCTCTTCTCTTGTGCCTTTCACCTCTCAACGACTCCTTCTGGTCACCTCAACGATTCCCCTTTTTTCCACACAAAAATGTCTTTCAGGACACCTATTTTCCTGCACTTTTGAAACCGCCGGCGAAAGTCTGCAGTGTTCTCCTCTTCAAACTAAGCTTTAAAAAAATCGATCAAACCATCGCGGGAGGTGCCCCTTGAAACAGCGAAGCGCTGTTGCTCACGTGGACTAATCATCAGGGCACGAGTGAAATCTCACCGTGGCGTGTCGCCGTGCAGATGGTCAAGACGACGTTGCCCGTCTTCTCGATGGTCTGTCTGCTTATTCGCGGCCCGTCCGTCCTCCTCTTCCCTGTTGGCGCCATCATGGCTTTGATCTCGACGCTTTGTGCAACTGCCTCGATTCTTCACTATATTCCTTCTCCAATCATCAACATGTACATTCAACTGCGATTCCATTCGAGAACTTGTAAGTTAGTTTGTTTACTTGCTGTTTACTTGAGATTATTTGTAAACATTTCAGTGCGAATGATGATTTCCTTCATTCAAACGATTGTCTGTGCTGTGGGCGCCCTGCTCCTTCTACAATATCCCACTCAGCCTCCTTCATCTCGTCGACTTCATCTTTCTCGCCCTACCTCATCATTCCCTACGGCGTCTTCCTGCTGCTCGCTTCCTTTGTTGTTTACTTCTCTTCGACGCTCTTCGTGCACTTCCTCGAGAAGTACTGCCCTCTCACCTACTCCTTTGTTCGCTCCGCTGTAGCTGACAACCGCTTACTTCCAACGTTTATCGACAAGACCAAGAGATCGCTCCGCGAGCGGGGCGTGGCCTTGGCCACAACACCCTCCCGCGGGCCAAATAGCAACTTTCTAGCAATCATTCAAAAAAGGGGCTATCCTGATCTACAAAAAGACTTACATAGGAAAACATTAAGGTAAACGATAAGGTTCTCAGAAGTAGTCAGGGTACAATTGAAAACGGTGGGCTGGGCCTTGGGTTCATAGGTTTCAAGAGAGATCCCCGTTCAATAGCAAAAAGTTCAAAAGGACAAAAGGAGGGGACGCTTCACAAGGGGTACAAAGGAATAATTACAAGGTTCTAAATGGTTCTTACAAAAGGTTCCTAAAAGGTTCCTACAGCCCTCCCGCCCCCGGGTACAGCCCTGCCGGGTTCCCTTACTCACCTTGGGTTCGGGGGCAAAGTAAAGTGAAATATTCCGCGTCGGCCCCCTTCGGCTTTGTTTACGAGCTCCCCTTGCAGCGCAAGGAATCGGTTCCTTTCTTCGCATCGGTCCTGGTCGCAGCTGTGCGAGTCGTGTGACTTGCGCCTCGCTTTCATTTCATAAGCGGGCGCCTCGTCTTTGTGAGACTCACTAATTGGTTCTTTGTCGGCTGCCGAAGTTTCTTCCTTTCTTTCTGCCCGTCTTTCTTCAAAACTTCCGGTGTCTGGCTGGATTGCGAAAGACTTGAAATGAACCGTCGGGGTCCGGTCACTCGCTCCTGCCACACGCGCATTGTCACAAAGGGCGCGGTGATGAGCGCCACCACAGTCGGTACATACTTCTCTGCAGTCTGCTACAATGTGCGAATCGTCCAAGCAACGATAGCAGAGGTTCTTCTGTCGAGCCAACATTCTTCGGGTTTGTCCTACGAAGAATCGACACCTGTGGCTTGCATGTTCAAGACCACAGAAAACGCATAACATGGCCGGAGTAAGTTTCACGGCTTGAAAGGTTCCTGTTGGATAGTTCAAATCGGGAGTCGACTTTGGGCTTGATACAGTCGCTGTCACGTCTTCCTTCAGCGTGATAACGTCTTTGAGAGCCTTCAATACTTCATCGAGGGTCCACACACTAGACGGATTGTTCATACCTCCCTGTGTGGTTCTCAGTCTGTCACTTCTCTTCTCAGCGACCTTTTCTTGTATCTCCCTAGGAAATTTTTCGGCCACTAGCTGCGTGAGGAAGGAGTTCGAGTTTGTCGCTGGTTCATAAGTTTTCAATCCGGAAATGATGCCAAGCACTTTATTGTACGTGGAACGTGCTTCGGAGAGCCCTTTTGCAACTGGAAGTTCAAGAAGCTGAGCTCGAAGGTTCTTGATCACCTGGTCACAAGTACCGTAATGATCCTTCAGCAAGTCAATTGCTGTCGAGTAGTTTGTCGCAACTGGTGGGAGGTGCTGAATCGCATCTTTCGCTGCCCCTTCCAAGTGAGACAGCAAGAAAATAAATTTCTCAATGTCCGATCCTGGCTTCGTGTGTACTGTCTCGTTGTACATATTCCAGAAGTAAAGCCATTCTTCTGGCCTTCCGGAGAATTTAGGTACATATTCAAAGCTCAACTTTGACAACTGACTTGTCAACGCAACCACTTGACTCGGGGCTTGAGAAGCTTGCGTAGACTGTGGAGGTGTCGTTGCTGGTGGCGTGGGTATCGGGATGAGTAGGCTCTGGATTTCAGCCAAGCGTACAGAAATGTTGTCTATACAATCGTAAGCCGTTGCAAGAAATTGAGGAATGCTTCGTGACTGATCATCCTGGGTGTTTTGAATGAAATTTTCGTAGTCGGCATATTCAACTTCCGGATTTGGTGAGCGACCAATTGCTTCGAGCCATCTCGAGTGTTTTTCTTCCACAACTTTCAGATGACCAGTCAAGGCTGTCAATGCAGTCTGCTTGGTTGTAAGTTCGCTTTTGAGATAGGTGGAACGTGCAGGTTCATCCGCCGGTGTTTGCAAAGGTACAGTTATGGCCAACGAGTCATATTTTGTCATGAAGTTGTACCTTTGAGTGGTAATGACCGT
>JAQIXL010002736.1:0-12107 GCA_034700245.1 Poikilolaimus oxycercus | reverse complement strand
AGTCATCTCTCTTCAGTCACAGATTGAAGAGGAAGGAATGGACAAAGAGAGAAAGGTGCACGCATAGCTGTATGCTTGACGTCGAGTTCCTCATCTTCTTCGTCTAACCTCTCCTCTCTCCATCTCAATGCTACTAAAATCTATGCGTGGAGGAAAAAAGGAACGACTGCAGCTTCTGGGTGGGGGTCCACATCTTTCAATGCGTGGGGCGATTGCCTTTCGGGACGAGGAGGTAGGAGCGACGTGTATAGCGAGTGCAGCGAAGCCTTGAAGCATACAGCTATGCGTGCACCTTTCTCTTTTTGTCCATTCCTTCTTCTTCAACCTGTGACTGAAGAGAGATGACTGGGAAACGAGAGAGCAAGAACTCTAGAAGGATAGTACAGCAAGGCGTCTAGACTATTTTATCGCTACTAATGGCTTTTGGCTTGAAGAAGACACGTTTCTGCGTCCAACACAAGCTTTGGGAAAACAAATTCAAAACGGGCAAAAATTTCGTAGACGGCGGGATTTGAACTTGAGTGCGACGCAAAGCGTTACGAATGCGAACGAGTGCTTACGAGTGCTTATGAGTGCTTATGAGTGCTACGAGTGCGAAAGGTTTGCATGCGCCCACTATTTCCAAGACTACATTGAATTTATTTCACAGCCTGAATAACAACTCCCATATAGTAAGGATTTGTTTTCGTTCTCAAAAATAATGATTTTTCAGAGCACTAAAAGGTCCTTCCAAGGTCCTTCCCTTCTGAGCGGCGTAGGTGCGTCTCTTTCAAACCAAACTGGCGTTGTGTCATTGGCGAGCAAGTGAGCTCAGACGGAAAGAGTTCAGACGGCGAACCATTACAAGGTGTCTCAAGATGACCCAGTCAACATCAACATGGAAAACTTTATGTCTCCTAGTTGTAGCTGTATTTGGCTTGATCAATCTGCTAACTGTAAAAAATGAGCTCGCAAACACATCATGGAAGTTCAATCGACCGATTTCTGTATCAAGGTGCATCCATACTTGTTACGCCTTTCTTGATTTTCAGCTCTATGTGGACGCCCATGGAAAAAAGAACGACTGACTTTATTTCATTACCTGAAAATGAATTTTGGTTTGCGAGAGCTGAACGTCTCGTGTCGGAAGAACTTCTGAACGACGTGATCGCGAACGAACTACTCGTACCAGAACGCTATCTGTTAGGCCGTTTTCACACTTTGGAGCACAGCGGATTTGGGAACCAAATCTTTGAAGTTCTCTCCTTCATTGGAATCGCTGAAAAGGTCGGCCGGTAAGCGGAGGCAACACTTTTAAGACTAACATCGTTAAAGCATTCCACTGATATCATTCGAACTGCTTCCTGAACGATCCAAAGTCATGCTAGCTAACATAAACGAGACGTTTCCTGCTTTTCTCCACGGAGTGGCTGTGCTGGAAAGCGAACCGGTGGGCGTTCACGGCTTGAACAAAGATGTTTTAGTGGAGGAGCAAGTTACAAAACGTGACAGCCGTCCCAGTGAGGTTAAAGCGCATGCACTGCTGTACGTTTGCCGACTTGACTCCCCTAACAGCGTCCAACATAAGAATCGTCGAATTCACGCTCAAGTACATGCAAGTATTGACCTACGATAAACTTGTCGGCAACGCAGATATTTAGAGTTTCAAATATTTTGACAATATGGCGCATCCCAATGCGCGTGAACGCTTGACACCAAAGGAAAAAGATCTTGAATTTGCGACGCAAAATGTAGTGCCGAGAGAAATCCTCAGCTCAAGACTGTAAGCATTTCGTGAAACACATTGGCTATTGGGCTTGAAAAATGCCTTGAATTCTGTTTTTCTCACAGTCAGTTTGGCAACAGATCGATTGCAGATTGTGCGTTCATATTCGACGCGGTGATTTCCTCGAGAGAGAGCAGATTGGCCATCAGCATTCCGACGAAGCCTTCACCATTCCAGCCGTTAAGCACGTCACTAGTCATGGTAATCCTTCGAGACTATCAATAGGCGCTTTTATGAAGAGTTCAAGAACGACACAAGAAAATTGACTGTTGTCATGATTGGGAACGACGAGGAATGGATGAAATCAGTTGCAAGGGTAAGTCAAGCTTAATTCTTGGTCCAGTTTTTCCAGACTCTCATGGACAACACGACGACAAAGGTGATTCTGAGCAACTGGAAGGAGGACTGGGGCGTTCATATTAACTGGTTATTTTCTTGGAAACATTGTGACTCGTTCATTCTGACAGGTTTGTACTTTGTGATCGTATTCAAGTGGAAAATGTTCAGCTTCCACGTCGAGTTACGGATGGTGGATGGCTTATTACACAAGAGGCCGCGTGTATTATAACCCAAAAATGTGCAAATTCGACTGTGCACGTATCATTGGCGGTCGAAAGCTTGAAGACTTCTATCCACCAGGATGGATTCCACTCGACGTGGGTCACCTTGCGGGTTATCCAGAAGCATTTGCTATGCCAAAAGTCTCTTTTCCTCAGTTAACGATGGATTAAAAACAATTCATGTGGCTCTCCGTCTCGTAACACAGATAAAGCCATGGCGAGAGCTTCTCGTGCGCCTCTCAACAAACACAAAAAGACAGTCGTTCGCATCGCTTGTATTGTCCTGAATTTGATGTGAGCAAATTGTGGCCGAACTAAGGCATTGCTTTGATGACTCCGGATATTCGTGGTTGCTTGAGAATTTTTCGGGCGTGACAAGTAATGACGAGTTTTTTGTGGATAAATCAGCACAGACGCTCTTGAAGCGAATACAGAAGAGAGGGGAAATCTATCACTTCCAATGACAGGAGACTGGACTGAATTTTCTCGCGCGCTAAGCACCTTTTAGAACGACATCCATCCGAAAGGCTACGAGTGAGTCTTCGAGACCGAATAGCAAATGAAAACTACGCGTGTGTGCCTGCGCGGTTCTGCTATACCTCTAATGAAGGGAAGGGGGCGGGGGGTCTGAAAACCGTCAAGTCATAAGTTGGCAGTCAGGCTGTTGGCCTATGAAATAACTCTCGACGTAGCCGCTTTGCCCTCATTTTCATGGTGCAGATTTCCATTTCGTTTTTAAATCTCAAACACTTAATCAGCACCCCCCCCCCCCGCCGCACCAACAAAAAGTGTGTGTCACGGTGCTCTTCGCTGAAGAGGAGAGATAACGGCGTTTCCTACTTGCTGACCAGATACAACGGCCTCTCTGAGACAGATTCAGCAGTCGCCGAGCACTGCGACGACAGCATCACAGGTTTTCAGGTTTCTTCTAGAATGACCAGTCCATCAAGATGTGTATAAAAGACGTGACGGTCTTCATTAAAGGAGTCGACGATGCCGCGCCTTGCCGGCCTTCTCCTCGCTCTTCTTCCTGCCTTTACCCTCTGTCTTCAATGCTATAAAAACGTTGGCAACAACTCGGTCGCCCTTGTGACGTGTCCGGAGGATGCGAAGTGCTGTGCAAGAGATATGGAGTGAGTGTGCGTGTTCGTCGCAAAAGTGCCTTCAGTGGTACCCCGTCGTACCTCTACTCCTGCTCGACAATATGCCCTCCGAAAGAGCAGATGCCCCGCTGTAGTCTTGTACTCCGTGAAGGGCGGCTAAGCGAGCTGTATGATGGTTCAGGAATTTGCTTCTGCAACAACCACATCGAGAACGTTTGCAATTTAGAGGTTGCTCTAGCTACGGTTAAAATAATTAATCGGTAAATTTTAGAAAAACGGTATTAAACACGTCTACTATAGCAACAAGTTTGTTGGATGACGGCAAGCCTTATCGCTCCCGAACACCTCGAAAACACCAAATTTCTTTTTTATCAAGTTCAATCATTTAACGAGTAAACTCTTTCTACACGATTCTTACTGACTAATATACAATCTAGAAGGAGGGATAATATGAAAAAAAATCCGCTTCGAGTTCCAGCCAGCGGAAAGCTGTGAACCCTGGAAATCTTTAGTGCTATATAAAGTCCAAGTCGAGTCTCACGTCGAGTCTCTCTTCAGCTGAAGCCACGAAATTGCCGCTTGATAAACGCTGATGACGAGAATAAAGTATTGTCCCCAAGCTAGTCCACGTATTAGGTGAAAAGGTGGAAGGCGACCTATTCGGAGGGAGCTAAAAGCCTTATTCAAAACTCTGAACAGAAAGAAGATCTTCTTCTATACGGTGCAAAGAACGCTATTCTAACAGACAACAAACGGGAAACAATTATCATTGTTGACATAATGTTTTTGCTCAAAGAAATCAGAACACTACGTTTTCAGTGAAGTTGCTTTGTTTTGGCGCTTCTTATTAGAAAGGATTCTTGGTGAAGCTTCGACGATAAGATCAAGTTTGATGGAGAAATCAGCGAACGAAACCGTGGGATGCGGATTCTCCCATGAGTCCTTCGGATAAAGTTTCTTCATCTGAAGCGCGAGTTCGCGTCGAAAATTGTTGAAAAACGATCGCCGCCACACAATCTCACGTTCATTGTAGACAACATTACGCAGCGAACGCAGCTCTTTCAAACGGCGACTCTCATCTCGCAACTGAAGAACCATCTTCAAGTAGCTGTCACTGCGAGCCTCGCTCCATTTCTCGAAGACTTCTTGTTGAGGATGTATCTGTTTGATGAGATCCACCTTGAATTCGTCTTCCTCGAGTTGTGGCTGGGTTCCGCGTCCACGCCGACGAAGCTCTAGCTCGTTTTCCCAGGCCACCGCGCACCAAGCGTCCACATTATCTCGACGAGCGTTAAAGACCAAAGCTCGCTTCACGAATTGTATTGCTCTTTGGGAGAAGGTCACAGCACGCTCGTCCATGACGTCCTCATCTGTAAGTGGCCGGAATTGAACCAGAAACGCCTTTTGCTCTTCCGCTTGCATGTAGTCGAAGGTCCACTTCCATTTGGGCAGCATGAAAGTTAAATGATAGTGGCCCATCCTCTTCGCCTCAGCGCGTAGAGTCTCAAATTGGTCGAAAATAAGGGCGCCATGGACCCTACGAAGGGCTTCGTCGACGAAGTGAACCGCTTCGGCGTTGGCTTGAATTTGCTTCATAAGCCAGCGTGCCTCCTCGCTGCGCCTTTCCCTCTTTTTGAGTCGCCGCAGTGCTTGCAAAAATGGGCCGCTTCGATCGAATCCCCAGTTTTGTTCTGGTGTTGTCTTTTGCAGCAGTGCGAGTAGGGCTTCGTCGTTGTCCATGACTGCATGTTCATTTTTGTCCTCTGTAAGAAGCTTCCATATCGAAATACACCACTCTTCTATTCGCAATTGTCGAATTTCCTTGAGCAGCTCGTCGCAAAGAATTTTAGGCAGAATTTTGTTGAACTTCTCAGAGCGTAGTCGCGCCAAGTTGTCTACCGTACAATTGGCTGTGTTCCAATGGATGTCCTCGATTTGAATTCCCGCTAAATCTTTGCAAAGTGCTTGGAGTAAAGCCGTCTCATCTGGTTTTCTCTGCATGGGATGAAGACTCTTGAAGAAATCTTCAAAGCCGTCGCTCCTTCACTGTTCCCGCTGCGACTTGTTCTTAGTAGCATGACGCCATTCTTCCAAAAGTGTTTTGACTTGTGACCATTCGCTGTCTTCTCGCACCTCCGTTGCTTTCTTTTTGAGATGCCCTTCAAGTTCTCGGAGGATAAGTCGGCCTGATTTTAGCTCGGCCGTAAGCTTCAAAACGGGTTCTGGCATCGGCGGGCACCGACGACGCATCTTTGCCAAATAAGCGCAAAGTGCTTCATCACGATTTTTGAACGGGCTTGCTTTCAACGTTCGCAGCAAGTCATCGTAACTCCAGCGGGCCTTAATCAACTCTTTGAGGATGGAATCTGAGTGCGGACGGCTGAATATAAGATCGAAGATGTCCATAATTGAAGCAACCACAGTTCTTATTTGAACAGGCAAAGGTTGATTGAACTGGCTTTTTAGAAATCCGTCTTCAGGAGTGCGACTAAAGAAAAAGCATAGACGCCTCCTTGATTGAGAACGAATAATTCCAGGCGGACCTCTCACGTAAAATATTTTCAATCTTTTTGAGCTCGTCGAGTAATTTCTCGTACGGTCCTTCATTATATGATGATTGCCCTTAAATTTGGCAATTAAGAAAAACATAGCAAAACAAACCTTGAAGAATTGGAAATCGACTGTGATCGCAGACGCTCGTAGCCGCTTCTTGACCATAGAACATGGTGTAGATGAGTGTTCGCAGAGCCACCGAGTCCAATTCTTGAAAATGGTCGCTCATTCCGGCAAATCCTTTGTAGAAACGTTCGTCGTCCTCCTTAAAGGGTATTCGTGACAAGAAGAAGCGAGGAAACCTTCTTTAAAGCCTCTACGTGCCTCGCCAGTCGTCGGTGCTTTCCTTGTGCCTTTCGAGTTGAGAGAAGAACTTCCAAAAGGACCACACCCAAACTGGAAAACCCTCTTCAATGAAGTACAAAGACGAACCACCAAACGTCAGCCGGAAACGAATAGTCGCCGGTGACCATGCCGTCCGGCCGATAAGGCCATTTTCCACCCGGCGTCAGAGTGTCAACAAATAAATCCATTGCTAGTCGCGCATCGTCGTCCAAACGCCGGGCCGAGCCAAAATCAATGAACTTCGCTGTGCCATCTCTTGTTAAAACGATATTGTCCTGAAGAACGTTAAAAGCATTCTGAAATCACCCACCGGAGAGATGTCTCGATGAAGAATATTCTCAAAATGCAAGCGTGCAAGACCATTCAAGCAGTTGTTGAAGAGGCGCACAATTTTTGTGTTTGTCACGTTTTCGAAGTTGAAGTCGCCCTTCTGTATTGCCGACCTCAAAGTGCCACCCTCGCAGTATTCGAGTTGAAGGAAGACTCGCTTCTTGTCAGATTCCTAAGAAACTCTATTTTTTCCCTGTAAGAGTGACTCACCATTTCAGACCAGAAATCAAAGCAACGAATAACATTCGGATGTTGAAGATGTCGAAGAACTTCCGCTTCATGCCGCCATTCATTGTCTTCCGGATCGACGATTCTTGACTTTACAGCGTAGAATCGCTCCTCTTTTGTTTCTCGCTGCGAATAGAGCTGGACTTCTCCATAGCCACCGCGGCCAAGAAAACCACCATCGATTCTTGTAAAAACGCTTTCATCGAACTCGCTCCTTTCATCAGCATCAAGCACTGGTCGCCGGAGTTCTAACGGCCAACTCAAGTCCGGCATACCTTTACGGTTTCCTCTGAACTTATTCTCTCCATAAAATTAAAGAAAGTGAACTCACCGGTAAGTCAGGGAAAGCAGCACCAGTATGCTTCTGGAAACGAAGGAAAATAATTTCTCACAACCAGTTGAACACAAAGTGCTAACCCGAGGAAAGGTGAAAAGATGGTGAGAAATAGCACGAGACCACAAAAGACATTTGGTAAGTGCAAAGAGACAACTGAAATTAAAAGTACATCTAAACGCGGAAGTAATGACGAATGGATTGGGAGCCGCATTGCGTAGGAAAATCGTTGCTTAGGCTTACGAAACTGATCGCGCAGACGATTTGAAGACGAAGAAAATTTCTCTTGTCAATAAACGTTAGTCATCGCTGACGCAATTGTCTTTGATTTCTGCGCGGCTGTAAATGGAGCTGTGAGCGGTCGTTTGTCAGAGCCTACACAAGTGATGATAGTTCGCCTGGCACTTTTCGTCTCAAATGAAAATCATCCTGAATAAAATGTTTCGCATTTCAATTCAATCAGAGATTCAGCAAAAACAAAATGCAGTACTGCATTCTTCTGCAGCTCACTGTTCGCGTCAACCGCCAGCGAGGATGTCGTCGAAGCCGGCCGCGCTGCTCTCCTCGCTCCTCCTCGTCCTCGCCTTCCAACGCCTCGCCTTCGCCGAGAAGACTGAAGGTTCGGAAACTCAAAAGACCTAAAAGAGACTCTCGCAGAGTGTGCAACGGCCTTCCGCCAGCTGTACGATTTGACGCCGGTGACGAACGTGTCAGAGGCGGTGCTCCTCTCGCTCGAGACCTGCCAGCCGGTGGCCGACGAGCGCTTCTCCGCCATCCAGGGTTGATTGCAAAGGAGAATAGAGTGATTGGGCTACAGCGAAGGGCGAGCCCGACCTCAGCGGGCTATTGTGTCTGCCGAAGGCGAAGAACTCTCAAGAAACAACGCTCCTTTACAAAACGACAGCCTTCCGCCTAGAGGCGGGCACCTGCACGGCGATCTCGAAGTCGAAGGAAGCGCAGACGTCCTGCCTCGAGACCGCCGACCTCAAGATCCTCACGCCGAAGGGCCGCGAGTCGGTCAAACAAAGGGAATCAGACAAAAAGTGTGCATTTGAATGAATTTGATTTGAATTCAATAGAAAACAGTCTGAACATGGACAAGATGCAAGTGTTTCAGTTGCTATGATATGATCCGCCGCGAGACGGTGCTCCTCTACGACATGAAGCCGCCGACGGCGCTCTGCCCGAGTTGCCCGACGTGCCCGGCCTGCGAGTGCCCGCCGCCGCCGGAGTGCGAATGGTCAGACGATATCTTCGAGAATCCGCCGTCTCGAATGCTCGACGAAGACGAAGAGGATGAGGACGGCCGTCGATCACCCATGGAAAAGGAGATGATGTGAGAGGAGTTTGGAGGAGAAGAAGGAGAGATGCAGCAAGTGGAAGGGAGTGGCGATCCTCTTCATCATCGTGTTCTTCATCCTCACGTTCGCCATCGTCGGCTCCATCTACGTCAACATTTGGATGTTCCGAAAGGTTGCGAACTTTGACACAAACAAAAACTAAGCTATTTACAGATGCAGGAGTTGGCGGCGAAGATCCCTCCCGAGCCGAACACGAAGATCCGAGCCGAAATGGTAAGCTGCCATTGGAAAAGAAGCCTTTTTAGCCCTCGGACAAGAAGAGGCACTAAGCGGAGGACGACTTCTGGCTCGCCAAGCACGCGACGACGAAGAAGGAACGATCTGACCCGATATCCCTGCCCTCCCAGCTTTGTTATTTCATCCAAATAAATGCATTTTTCCTGTTTATCAACGAAAATGGAATGAAATCAAGAAGTTGATGAGAGCGTCGCGAGAAGGACAGCCAAACTTTTTATTCTTTATGCAGACTGACGTCGAACACAAGGATCATCACTTTGAAAAAAATATTGCAATTTAAAGGAAAGTTTCATTTTCATTTGATGTTCCTTCCTGATTGTGAGTATAATCATGATCGCCAGGCTCATGACCTGCCGCATTGGTCATAAATGTGTAGATCTCGGGAAATGTGGGTCGAGTTTTCGGATTGTTGTCCCAACAACGTAGAATAAGATCTTTATAGCTGCAAAAGAAGCTTTGTTGGTAAGCGTAAAATCAAAGTCCAAACGCTTACATTTTTGATGGACAGTGCCTCGGAATATCGAGTCTGCGGCCATCGTGAAGAAACTTCACCAGCTCATCATAAGAAAACCGAAAATATGGAGGCTTGCCGAGGGTGTAAATCTCCCAAAGAAGCACGCCGTATGCCCAAACATCACTCTCGGTTGTGAACTATGATTTGCTTAGGTCTGGCATCCAAAAACAAACCTTCAATCCTTCCAGCACTTCAATTGCCATTGAATAAATAGGGAGGGCCCGATCAGTAACCGAGACATAGCCCTTACTATAACTTTCAAAGCGTCGTGAAAGACCAAAGTCGGAAATGTGCAGTGACATATTAAAATCGAGCCTGAACTAGTGTGTCGTGTCGCAAAGAAATTCTACAAGCAATTTCTCGCAGCTAAATCGCGATGTAAAACGTGATTCTGATGAAGGTAAGTCATCCCCGATGCAGCTTCCTTTCCAAAGCGACTTAGCATCGGCAAATTTATGGTCTAAACACACAGTAAACGACATGATTGAAAACCTTTTCCCTGCTGTTGTGCAGAAAATCCAAAAGCGAGCCGTTTTTCATGTGCTCCGTAACGAGAACCGGAACAATGCCTTCTCTAGTGTAGCCGAGAAGACCAACTAGATGACGATGCCTGAATATCTTGTGTTTATGTAATGCGTCAGAGGCGAAGTCGCTGTTTCAAACGACCGACCTGAGTTGAATCATTACTTTGGCTTCGTCAAAGGCATCGGAGCAGTTGGAGATATGCTTTGGCTTCATCTCCTTGCAGGCGGCAAGCACTTGAACTCAGTCTATGATGACTTCACGGAGGTACACTTTGCCATAATTTCCTGGGCGCCAATTTCACCTGACATTAAAGATCCTCACCTTCACCCAGGAGCTGTAGCTTCTTTCCAAGATGATCTTCAGGAAGTTTTTCGCCACAGGCAGTGTTTAAATTCCAAAAACTCTATTGCTCAAACTCTTGAAAATCTCTTACTTTCATCATGATGTCTGACTTGATCCAGAAATCAGTCCTTCGGGAGCGAAGGCGAAGCCACTGCAAATATTTTTGGTAATGGCTCATTACCGCGAAAAGGGCTGCAAAAGCGCTGAAAACCAAGAAACAGATGCCGATCGCCGCAAGGATGATTCTAGTGAAAAGATTCCGATCGCGTTCGAGTTTCTCCTCTTTCGCTTTCATATTAGCTTCCTTTTCAATATCGTTTTCAAGTTGCGATTTAACAAGTTCTTTCTGAGCTTCAAGAGTTTGTAGTTCATTTTTCATCTTTTCAATCTGCGACGACCAAGTGCTCTCAAGCTCATTTTTTTGACGATGCTTTTCTTCGGCTTTTCGAAGAAGTTCTGCAACTTCAGTTTTCCTCGCCTCCAGCTTCTCAAGCTCAAGATTGAGCGAGTTGTTATAGTCCGATGAAGACAGGAACTGCGTTGGGTGTGTGGGAATGAATTCTTTGTCGCCAGGGCAGTGTTCAACGTCTTCCGAAGCAACGTCGATAACATTGCTTCTATCACGTCCATTGTGCATTCCGCCATCTATCCGAACATTCATCAACGTGACACATCCTATAACTGCATTTTCTGAAAATAAACTCAGTTTCTAAAAAACATTACAATCTCTCACCGGAGCTGCCTAGTTGAACGCCGAGGCTGGTGCCGCTGAGATCGATGTCTTTGCTAATCTCATACTCGTTATACTGTAAGGAATGGCTTCTTTTTTTCGGATCTTGCCTCGGTTCCCGTTTTGCCGTGTGCGAGCCGCCATTGGATAAATCCTTCGTGAACACTAAAAGAGACTGCGAAGGAATATTCGTCTAATTG
Source organism: Poikilolaimus oxycercus (assembly GCA_034700245.1). NCBI lineage: Eukaryota > Metazoa > Nematoda > Chromadorea > Rhabditida > Rhabditidae > Poikilolaimus > Poikilolaimus oxycercus. Next base: position 980 of record JAQIXL010002736.1, on the reverse strand, counting down.
TAAGGCGTTGCCTGCTTTGTCTCTTTCGGAAAGTAAAAAAAACTTACTCCGAAGCTCGATTTGACGAAGTTGTTTTATTATCGAAATACCGCGCTTATTAAGCAGATCGATGTTTAGGCGGAAGTTGTTGAGGTCCACCGTGAGTAGAACCACCACGTCGGAGTTTCTTTGCGCGGTTAACCGCAAAATACGTCCACTACTACCGTCGGTTTGCACACGGCCCGCAACCAGCACTATTAGGGAGTTGTCTATAAGCAATTAAGGGCGTTAGTTTACCACCTACTTTGGACGACCCAATGGGGAGAAGTGAAACGGGCGAATGAAAATTTTGAACGAAGAAAGAGCCGGCGCGTGAAAGCTTCGCTCTTTTGAGTCTGAATGATGAGGGCGAGAGTAACGAGAAAAAGAAGAAGCACCATGGAAAGCGCTGTCAGCGAGAAAAGCTCGACCCGCTCTGGCGAGTGCCGCGTCCGTGGGCTGTTATCACACGCATCTTTATGTTGCGATCGTCCCAAACATTGGAACTCCGACGCAAATTATTGATCGTTCTAGTCTAGGAAAGAGAAAGAATAGCCACAACATTTCTAACGTGGCAGCATGATCTGAAATTAGAGCCTTGTGGCCAGCTGCTATTTATGACCGTTGAGGCATCGGCTATCGATCTGGAAGGAAAGGAGTTCTCGTCCACTCTCACCGAATCACTCTCAGACAGTGGAGTCAACTCACACCGTCCTTCAATGTCCTCCTGCCGTATTTGCACCGAGCCCTTCGGTTAGTTTGTTTCTAAAGTGTTTCTATTGTAGCAAATTCCTTTTAAAGGTCTAGTCCAGCGACAACCAAAATGCTTGCAATGTGGGCATGTATTTATTTTGCCTGCATTGTCTTCGTCGATTGTCGTCCATTTACACTCCGTTTCACGGCTAGCTTTCCGGGGGTACTGTAGCCGGCGCCCAAAATCTCGCGCTGGCGCCAAATTTGTA
>JAQIXL010002735.1:0-12108 GCA_034700245.1 Poikilolaimus oxycercus | reverse complement strand
AGTGCCTGGCATGATTTCCCACATTTTGACCATATCCGTTTCGGGCTTGTAGTGAACCGATTTCGCCCGGGTTTGAAGTGCGCTGGTATGCATATGGCCAGGGTAGTCTCCTGGTACCTTTAGACTGCCGCAGGAAAGCCCTATGATTTTTATCTGAATTTCGGGCCTCGGACTCGAGATTTGGTTTTCGCTCGTTCTCGCACAGGAATTGACGCTTTCGGCTCAAACTCCGCCTGCAGAATGGGCAAGGGATTGACCACCTATTCGCTTTTGGAGCAGGCCGGCAGACCGCGAAAAACACATACAAGTTCACAAATTCTCACTACTTTCGCTCCACCCCCAATACTTCAAGTTCTTCTAGCAAGAGAATTCTTGCAGATGAACTGAACAAGGTGTTCGTCTCGTTGAGACAAGCGTGCTGTCGCGATTCGGGACAACTCGGCACGCCCTGTCGACTCAAGGTCTATCTAGAAGTAGAAGAAGAAAGTTGAGATTGAAGATAATGGAACTGGTGGAGCTTCGTGCCATGCATTGGAGGTCCAATCTCGCCCACTCTCAATACTATGTCAATCGCCCTGAACAACAACAACAACCACCGACGCCGCCTCAACCAACTCGTGAGTCATAAGATGAACTTTCGTTTCCACCATTAGCCAGTTTGAATCAGATCATCATCATCATCACTGACGTCGATAGTTGGAAATTCTTGAACTGGAAGGGATAGTTTTCCCTCATGACTTTGATAAATTCTATGTGCGTTACAGTTTCACTAAAACTATATTCAACCGATTAGCATTGTCGTGACAATCGTTCCACTCACAGGAGTCGAATTACAGCAGAATTTCAGTGGATTCTCCTCCATCCTTCACGCCCTTCGTTCCGGCCTCACAAGCCGGTCCCCAGGCTCTCTTCCACGATCACATGAGCACGTCGATGGCCGGTCCGCCTCCGCCCAACAGCTTCTATCTCATCCCTGCCGCAGGTTCACATTTCAAAACTTTCCTCGTTTGAACACGACTAGCAAAATCAACAATAGAATTTAAAAAGTGAAACTCTCGAAACCTCTCATTGCCAGGCAGTCTCTTTTCAGGCGGATGGGTTCCTCCTCTGCTCAACGGCGGCCTCATGCAGAATCTTCCTTCCATGGCTCCTCCCGCCCCTCAGAACCTCTCCAATCTCTCCAATTTGATGTTCGCCTCATCTTCAGCACCTCCACCACCAAGTCATGAGGTTTGCTTTCGACAAAGACAAAACATTCCCTTCAGGCAGTTCTCATGCGCACCAAGTCCTTGACCAAGCGTCCGGCGGCCGCCAAGCCAGCCCAGTTCCGCGAGGAGATGACCATTCGCAATGCGGACTCGGGAAAGGTTTCTCTCGAAGAAGGCCTTGACTTGTTGTTTCAGATCATGGGAGTGAAGGGCCGACGAGTGGCTCTTGTGGAGCAATTGAGCAATTCGGTCATTTCTTTCCAGAAGGTGAGTTGCTGTTTCATGTTTGCTGAATAATCAGCCAAAATGTTTTGCCGTCGTTTATTGGGGCTCAGTTTCTTCATCAAAGTGAGTAGGTACTTCCAATAGAAATGCTGCTTGTTGTCGAAGCACGCATCAGTTTCAACACAACAGAAATGACCTGAAAAGAGACTGCCAGGCAATGAGAGGTTTCGAGAGTTTCACTTTTCATATTGATTCCCGACTTCAGCAATTGTGTGCGAAAGGAGTGAGGAAAGTTTTGGAATGTGAACCTGCGGCAGGGATGAGATAGAAGCTGTGTTCCAGGTGGACCCGAAGAGCCGCGAGAGAACGTTGACTATCACGGCGAGTACCCAAGAAGCGATCGAGCACGCCAAGATCCTCATCGACCAGACCATCAAACGCAATGTTTCGCCCAATCGAGTAAGTTTTCCCTTTGCAGTTGTCAGTTTCGGCGATAACTGAAAGCAAGTTGATCGGCTGCAACACGATGCGCCTGCGACTGTGACCGGCTTGTGATGAATAACAACATAACCATGACGTTGTAATGCAATTGTTCACAGGACCCGGGTAGTTCTGTTTCATCTCGTGCTTTTTAAACTTCCACATGGGGCGCGTCAGACGAGTCAATTGTCCTTTCTCTTCAAGCAAAGCTAAGTAATCAACCCTTTCAGGGCGACAACGGTGAGGTGATCCCGGGTTTGCCCGGCGCTCCAGATGACGACGAAGACGACGAGGGCGACGACGGCAACGAGATCTCCATCGAGACGACACAAGACGGAACTCTCAAGCTCTGCTGCTCCGATCCTCAAGTTCTTCAGGTCTCAAGCCCTCAACTCGGTTGAAAAGAGATTCAGGCAGCCCAACAAGCCTTATCGGAGTACTTGCGAGTTCGCACTCGTCAGTCGGCAGAGGAGCGCGAGTTAAAGAAGGAGCGAAGACGTTCGATGCCCCTTCAGGGAGCAGCGAGGGCCACCACCGAGCCGGGCGTCGCCGTCGTCAACGGCGGTGGCGTCTCTCGAACGCCAATGCAGGTATTCCAGATTGTCTTGCTAACAAAACTAACGAAACTCCTTCCATGTAGTCTGCAGTTTCAACTCTTAACAGCTGGGAATAATGTTCTGTTCATTGATTCCTTGAAGTTTTCCGGGTGTTCTGTTGTTGCATTCGATTCCCTCGTTGCATCGAAAAGAGTACAAAGTTGCTTGTGGTTCTTCGGTTTCGATAGTGATTAATAAGCAACAAGGAAGTTGGCTCTCAGTTACTTCGACTATCGAGCCTTGTTTCCAGGCAACCCGTGAATGGCGCAGTCTCACCGGTTCAACTCCAAACCTCGCCGAACCATCTACTCCCGCTGTCACTCCTGTCGCCCCCTTCGTTCCTGCTGCTGCTTCCACCTCTACAGGTTTATCTCAAATGAGAATAACCCGACCCAAAAGAGTTTCAGCCAGCCAATTGAAGTACACTCGCGACAAGCTGATGGAATTGAAGTTGAGTGGTGAGGATGAGAGCAACACGGCGGCCATTCGAGCCAAGGTGCAGCAGGCGGTGCCGGAGATTCTCCGCGCCTGAAACTTATCCTATCCGAGCTAACCCTCGATTCTGCAAAAGAGAGAGACTTCCCCTGTGACATGTCATGTCTAGTCGGCATCAGGGTAATGCACGTATTTTTCATCTTCTCAACGTTTTTGACAACTTTGAAGCTCGCAATATTTTTTTTTCTTCTATATTTCTTCTGAAACGGTGGCTTTAGCCTTTTCTTTCCCCAAAGGAACCCGTGGCAAGCAAGAAGTCTTTGATTCTTTCTTCTTCTTCTGCAATATATTTTCTTCTAAACAACATTGAATGCGAGATTTCGCTCATCTTGAGTCAGTTCAGCTTGATGCGTGTGTGGTGTGCCTTCTCCTTTTTCTCTTGTTTCATGTCAGTTACTCAAATCAACCAAGCACCCTCGAGAGATTGTCTTCTCTAACTTATTCACCTTTTTCATCTAAGTAAGAAATGATTCAATACATGTGTATTCAAACACGTTGTATACCCCTATGAAGATGTGCAATCGTGTAAACTTGTAGCTCAGAGTTCTTGATACAATAAACTTTGCAAGTCATAGTGCTTCTTCACAAACCAATCGTCGCAGCCCAGGTCCATTAAAGCAAGTCTCGCGTGAAGCTCATCAGTCGTTTCTGAAACTGCAATTCAAAAGGTAAGTTTCTTTTGGTTGTGAATTCAGAGCGCAATGAAATTGCCTTTACAACACTCGGCTATAGGCCTTTGTCAGTTTTTATTGTGCTTATCCTTGAAAATCCTCCAGGAAAATTTACTTCACAACAGTTCCATTCCAGCTGGCACTCCCTCGTACTTCCTAGTCTTCCTCGCGATGCCTCTTTCGACTAACGAATACGCCATTTCCACTAGAGACTTCTCCACATTTCGGTATTCCAGGCCGAGTAGTTCTCTCGACTACAAACTCTTCATCAAAGGAGAGAGCAGACAACCTTGGAATTGTCCACTCGACACTCCTGTCCCAGCACAGTCAAAGCAGTCTTCGCATTCTGATCGAAGAAGCCGGCCAGCCACAACATCGGCCTTGGAGCTGTCATTACTGACACGTTGTAGCCTGGAACTTCTTCAGTGAGAGAAAAGGAAAAGAGACCTTGAGGCTCAAACTCCTTCCCAAGAATGTTGATGAATTCTTTGTACCAATAAGACTTGGCCGAAAGAATGATTCGATGCCCATCGGTAGTTGGTGATTCTAAAGCTCTCAAGTGCGCCAAGGCGACATCCCGAACATCCACGGCGCCCATTTGAACCTTCGGCACGGCTACGTATTTTCGCTCCAACATGTCCTTTACTATCTGCAAGGTAACTGACAGTTTCAGGAGTGTTAGATAATCTGAGACGCTCAGCTCTGTCATTGCATCCATAATGCTCATTTCTTGCAATAACAATAGTTCAGTTCTTATTGTTAGCCGTCTCACCGTGGCACTTCCACTCTCCTCGTTCGTGAGCAGTGGTCCGACTAGAAGACCGGGTAGAAGGACTGTCAGGGCAAATCTCTTCTCTTCTGGAAGAGACTCATGAAAATCCCACGCTGCCCTCTCAGCCAGCACTTTGCTCCTGGAACATTTCCTCTTCCTCATCTTTTCAAACCTTGCATAGAAGCTCTTGGAGTTCGCAGAAAGTGCCCAAATTCTTTCATCAAAAGTCTGCTTCGACCAATCGTGTCCATCTGAAGACATTCAATCGATGAACAAAGCATCAAAGACCTAAAACTGAGAGGAGACTGCCCGTGATGACGACTTTCTTCACGCTCGGCTGCATCGACGCCGCTCGCAGAACATTCAGTGTGCCTGAAACATACAATTCCAAAGAAAGCATTCTCCCAAACCATCAACAGCAGTATTGATTGTGCTCTCGTTGCCGTTGAGGATGAAGGGACTTGCAATGTGAAGGACGTAGTCAACTCCCATTATCGCTCTGCCATTGGATCTCGGTTAAAGTTGAAACTCACTTGGGCCAGGATTGAGCATCGTTCAGGTCCGTCTGCACAAGCTCGAGACCCCTTTCCTTGTTCAAAACAAGAAGAGGCTCGGTCTTCTTTTCGTTCTGAACAAGTAAATTCACAGAGGAAGATGCCTGGATGCTTCTGACAGTGCCACGAACTCGATAGCCTTCATTGAGAAGGAGACGGATGCAATGGGAGCCGAGATAGCCGCTGGCGCCCGTGACCAGAATCACTGAAGGTCAGCAAATCACCAACAGCGTTGGGCGTTCAGCAAATATAGATTTACCGGGCCCAAACTTACTCGTGTTCGTTTTGCTTTCCATCGTTTACGCCTGCTAATTCCAGATGAATTCTAGTCAGCCAGATATGCAACCAACGAAACAGCAATGTGACAGGTTCGAAAGAGTCAGAGACAAGCCAGAACTCGAGACACTGACATGACGAGGGAGAGTTCGTGTCAATTGTTAGGACGAGAAGTGGTCGAGCAACGTGGAGAAACCGGAAAACGATAACCTAATCAAGTCGCGGATGCTACAAAAGAGAAGGCCCGAACATTGTTGTGCTTTTCGAGGGCGAAATAAGGCTACGATTGCTGTCAGCAAATAGCCAAACAATTCAATTCTATGAGAAACGGCCAGCTGAAGGCCCGATTAGAGGGGGAATGACACTTGAATGTAGGCGCTCCATGGTAACCGCTGGTGATTCATTCCGCCGTTTCACTCACGGTGTTGAATGAGTGTGCATGCCGATTCTGCAGTGGTCTTTCCAAGTGTTCTTCACTTCAGCCTTTAGCTTTGTTCAGAATATTGGTTCATTCAAGTTTCACATCAAAAGGCACACCGTGATAATTCTTCGTCTTCTTGGCAATGCTGCGTTCAATGAGCGAGTACGCCATCTCCACCACAGAGTTCCGGAATCTGAAGGTGAACCCGGCGTGACTATCACAATTTGTTTTGAGCCTCTAGTAAAGTGCCCTGCCTGCCTTTTCGACTTTTCATACGAGTAGCAATCGAGCGATGGACGGCGCTTTCGTCGAACTCCTCAACCGAGTGCTCGCGGATCCGAGGATCGAGTCGGTGTCGGACGAGATGAAGAGGAGCATTCAATACCTCCACACATCCACGCGCTACCGTCGCGACTGGCACTCCTGGGACTACCTCATCATTCACCCGATGGAGATGCTGGGCCGAACGGACCGTGAAGCCTGGATGAAGGAGTACGTCGACCACATCTACATTCACACCGTCGAATGCGAGAACTTCTACGACATCATCATCGGCATTTCCGAGCTGTTTACGTAATGATGAAACCGCATTTATGTTGAGACACGTTGAATAAAAATCACCAAAAAAAGAAAGAAAAAAAAACAACAAAAAGGAAACGACAAGGACCACCTTTCACGTTGGACAGTCGTTGCGTTAAAAAATCCTGTCAGGGCCGCACATCGATCACATCAATGATCAGCTTTTTCAACTTTCAATATTGGTTCATTCAAGTTTCACATCAAAAGGTATGCCTCGATACTTCTTCGTCTTCTTGGCGATGCCGCGTTCGATGAGCGAGTAGGCCATCTCAACCACCGACTTCTCCACGTTGTGGTACTTGACATCAAGCAGGGCTTTCGACTAAAGAATTAATTCTCTTGATGAAGTTTCAAGTTCACCTTGTTGTTATTGACTCGACACTCCTTTCCCAGTAGTGGAAGGGAGATCTTGGCCGTGGGATCGAAGAAGGAAGTCAGCCACATCATGGGACGAGGCGCTGTCATCGCACAGAGACAGTAGCCTAGACCAATTACTTCAGAGAGAGGCTCTTCACCTTGAGGCTCGAACTCTTTTCCGAGAATCTGCGTGAGTTCCTTGTACCAAAGGGACTTGGCCGAGAGAATCACTCTCTGACCATCGGAGGCTGGTACTTCAAGAGCGTGCACATGCGCGAAAGCCACGTCGCGGACGTCGACCACACCGATTTGGAGTTCCGGCACAGCTGGATACTTGTGTTCCAGCATCTCTTTCACGATCTGAAACAGCGAAACAGTTGACAGTTTCTGTTATGCTTCATTTCGACTTGAAAGCTAAGTTGCCGTTTTCGGTCTTCCGAGTGCCCCAAAAGAAAAGTTTCTGGCTTCAAAGTGCTGAAAGGAGTTAGACCTTGGCGCTGGTTCCCTCCTCGTTAGTGATGAGAGGTCCAACGATGAGAGTTGGGTTGATGGTTGTCAAGGCGAAACGCTTCTCCTTTGGGAGAGACTGGTGGAAGTCCCAAGCAGCCCTCTCGGCAAACGTCTTGCTCCTTCAACCTTTCTTCACTTTGAAAATAGTCCTCAACCTCGAGTAATGATCCTCCGAGTTGTCGGGATTGGACCAGCAAGTCTCGTCGAAGATCTTATTCGTCCAGTCCACTCCATCTGAAAGGGATTTCTTACTCATCGAGGCACATACCGAAAATGGCGGCGCAGCTGCTCGTGAGAACCACTTTCTTCACGCTCGGCTGCTTCGACGCGGCTCGCAGAACATTGAGTGTGCCTGAAACATAACTGTATCGGGATCTTTTCAACCTTCCACCGCCGTCTTGATGGTGTTCTCGTCAGCGTTCAGCACAAAGGGACTTGCCACGTGAAGAACAAAGTCGGCGCCCATCACCGCCCTAAAAGGCTTGTTCAGTCAGGACTTGAAACTCACCCCGGCCAGGTCTCAGCCCTCATCAGGTCGGCCTCGACCAATTCCAAATGATTCTTCGTGTCCAGAGCTCGAATTGGATCGATCTTCTTGGCATTCTGTCAACAAATAAACAAAGAACAAACAAGGGACTCACCTTGAGACTGCGAACGGTGCCGCGGACTCGGTAGCCTTGAGTGAGAAGGACTTTCACGCAGTGGGAACCCAGATAGCCCGTCGCGCCGCTAACCAGAACCACTGAAAGAAAAACGTTACGGTTGTTCTGTGGAAATTTTTATCTTCTTACCGGACAAGCCATGACCAACAATGGGACAAAATGGAAAGCAAAGACAATACAAGAAGATTGAAACACCGAATTCGTTGACCAAGAATGGCTAGACACTTACATGATGCAGCTTTGTTGATGCTCATTCTGACGAGAAGCACCTTCTGAGTCCGTAGTGAGAAGGAACGAGAGACTTGTTCCTTGCACTCTGGAAGAGAATTTAAACCCGCCACCCGACCCGCCTCACCCTCTATCGCGTCCCAAACAAACACTCGACGTGCTCCTGTCATTCTTCTGTTTTATGTTCCACACAAACAGCGAAATTTCTCTGCTTCTCGAGAGTGTACGAGCTGCGGTAGGTTGGAATTGTGCAGGAATTGGATGTCTATCGTAATCCTCTTCGATCATTTCCCAGATTCTGAGATATTTTAGAGAAACTGAAAGCGTGCTGCTTGATTGTGTCTTTTGTGTCCTATGCCTGAGAGCGAAAGAGCGTAGGCACACAAGTGAGGAAGGGGCGGAGACTACTCCAAACTACGCCTTTTCCAGGACGTTTTTCTTGTGCTCTCTCCTAGGGTGTGACGCGTAGCCTCTGCTCTCTGTCTTATCTGTTCAACATCAACTGTTCCAAAAGATTTCGTGACATGTCCTCGAGAGTGATGATGATGAACGTCATTCGCGAATAAAAATAGAACGCAACAAAAAATCAGTACAACTCGTTAGTTTTCAGTTTCAGTCATAAAACGAATCCGCATCTGCACCTATGCAACGCTTCACTGAACTGCCGGTCGGCGTTTTATTCAGAACACAATCGAGGGACGACATCTTTGAGTATCACAAGAGTTTCATATCAAAAGGAAGTCCTCGGTACTTGGAAGTTCTCTTGACAACTCCTCTCTCAATCAACGAGTAAGCCATCTCAAGTAGAGCCTTCTCCACACTTCGATACTGGATGCCCAGAAGGTTTCTCGACTAAAAAGAAGCTCCTCTCTTGTTCCCTTCGCACCTTTGAATTGTCCATTCGACATTCCTTCCCGACTTCAGCGAGAGTGTTCTTCACGGTGGCATCGAAGAAGGAGCTCAGCCAGAGGATCGGATAAGGAGCTTTCATCACACACATAGAGTAGCCTGAAAACTCTTTTCTCTTTCTTCAGAGACCGAACCTTGCTGGGAGAATTCCTTTCCGAGTCGATCGTTGAGGTCTCGATACCACTTGGAAGAGGCGGACACAATGATTCGATGGCCATCCGAGGCCGGCGTCTCCATTGCTCGAACATGAGCAAGAGCCACATCTCGAACATCCACGACTGCGATGTGAAGAGCAGGCACCGCGGGATAGGCGTGTTCCAGCATCTGCTTCACAACCTGGAAAGACGCCGTTTCACTGGAGGCATATTTGGTTCATTGAGGCAACCGTCCTAATTCTCGTCTGGGGCTCTGTGGAAAATTGAGGTATGTGAATGGGGACACAATTTCACTCGTCTTTCAAGTTCTCGCACTAACCGTGGCACTAGCTCCTTGCTCGCTGGTGATGAGAGGTCCGAGCATGAAACTCGGGTTGATGACTGTCAGGGCAAAGCGGGACTCTTTCGGAAGAGAATCATGAAACTCCCAGGCTGCCTTTTCTGCAAAGATTTTGCTTCTAAAGAGCAATTCAGAATCATTCAAGAACAAACTTGGCATAGTCGTTGGGAGTTTTCTTTGGATTCGCCCAGATTTTCTCGTCGAAGAAATGCGTCGACCAATCGAGACCTTCTGAGTTCAGTTTCTTCTTGAGTTTTTTCAAGTAAAACTACCAATAATGGCCATGCAACTGCTAGTGAGAACGATCTTCTTGACTGATGACTCATGAGATGCAGCTCGAAGAACATTCAGTGTTCCTAAAAGGACAGTAAAAGGACAGTGTCTTCCACCTTTGGCGAAGTTCTCGTTTCAAACTTAATAAAACCGACTAGAAACCTTCAACCGCCGTCTTGATTGTGGTCGCATCAGGATTCAAGACAAACGGACTCGCCACGTGAAGGACGCAGTCCACTCCTCGAAGAGCTCTGAAAAACCACCAACTTCTTCAAATCAAAAGAAGAGCGAACCCAGGCCAAGTCTCCGCTCGAGTGAGGTCTGCCTCAACAAGTTCAAGTCGATTCTCCTTGTTCAAGGCCAAGATGGGATCCAGTTTCTTCGTGTTCTATTGTAAAAGGAATTGAAAGCTTCTTCAAATGTCGAACCTTGAGATTTCGAACGGTGCCTCGGACGCGGTAGCCAGCATCGAGAAGAACTTTCACACAATGTGAACCGAGAAAGCCCGTCGCACCCGTGACGAGGACTACTGAACGCTTTGAGATAAGAAGAGGGGTCAACTTACGAGAGTCGACCTTCTTCGAGACCATTGCTGAAGCCAAGAAGCGCGTCTTCTCAGCATTTTGAACCTCATTTTATAGGCTAGTAGCTAGTGGATGTAGGTGCAGGTGGCTCCAGCGTTGCCGTCCTCCCCTCTCCCTTGTCGACTACGCGAGGTCGAGGACTTCGAAGGCGTCCCTTGTGACAGCGGGCGTAGCCTGTGACGGCCGCTCCCCTTCTGCTTTGTGTCTCACCAGGCCTTTCAATTGTGGACGACAGCGTTTTGACGGAAATCATCTAAGAGAACGAAAATCTGTAGATTGCTTGTTGCGAAAAGCGGCGAGACAAACCCTATGCGCGCTCCTGAGAAAGAAAACTGTTTATCCTTTTTTATATGAGAGTTGAAACCGCTGAATGCCGAAAATCGACTTTACACAGTCAGCAACGATTTGTCCTCCTTCAACACACAGCAATCAGTGATGCGACAAGGTCCACGTACCGCCGACATCCACGAGCTCTAGCGGCAACGTGCAGCGAGTACACTCATCATTCTTCGACCAGCCTTTACGCCGTTTCAGAAGCAACGAATTAGTGACAAACACGCGCGCGTTGCTCTTAGGTTCAACTTCAAATTTCGCTGGGTCCCGCAACGAATTTTTCAACTACAGTAAGATGCGCTTCGAACTCTTTTGCGTGCGCGAGGATTCAGCGTGATCGTGCGCTTCTGCTTTCGCCTAAACTGCTCATTCCGTGGCTTCTACTTCGCTTCTCTTCGTTTTTATTTTCTGTCGTTTTCGCTCTTTCTCTTCACATTTCTCAATTCACATCGATCTTCTGCGTGTTTTAGAGCTGTTACGTACTCGCAGATGGATTCAGACAAAGAGAAGCCCAAAACGGGCATCGGTTCGGCTCCGTTTTCGAGCGAAAGCAGATTTTCATCACATCCGCAGGTTCGTCTTGTCGCTTCAGTTCTTTATGTGTGCCAAAACGAAACGGAACAACTTTGAATTTGCAGAACGTCGAAGTGGAGCGAGTGGAAGTGTCAATGCCGGTTCGCGAAGACGATATGCAGCCTTCCGCGGCATCTTCTTCGTCTTCTCACCTCGGATGGCCTGTTTCGGCTACATCAAGCAGTTCCACAGAGACCCCGACTTTGGTCGGAGCACAAGTTCGTTTACAGCCGTCTTATTGATGACTTCTTGTTCAGAATATTCACAACATACCCGTTTCTCTTGATGTGAACGTCGGAGAAGACAAGAGCAATAGTGGCTCTCAGGTTGGCCGTCCAAGTGGTCAAGAAGCATTTTCTTCAGGCTGTTGCCAATTCTCATGAACTGAACTGTGAAGGAGACGATGATAAAGGCAGTACCTCTTCATTCCATCAGTCTCGCGAAGGTTCGTTGTCGAGCGGTCCGCCGCCGGCAATCGTCTCACCTAGCGCTGGTGATGACCCGTCATCTCCAGCGGAGGAAAGTCTTATAAAAGTTTGTTTCTTGCTTCGATTTACGCAAAATTCTATCGTTTGAGGAGATCAAGCAAGAGATTTTGAGCAGTTCGGACAAAGAGTCGACGGATGACGAAGAAGAGGAAAGTGGCGATGATGAAAGTGAAGAAGAAGGTGAAGAGATGGTGCCAGCCGAACCTGCGGGAGTCGTCGTGGACGAGCGCGGTGGCAAGCAACTTCCCAACGGCGACTATATCGTTTGTTCACAGAAGCCTTCATGACTCAATGTTCAGTTTCGTCGGCTCCTTGACATGCGCTATCGAGAGAACGGTTACCAAGTGCTGGTCGAATGGGTCGGCAACTACGACCCGACATGGGAACCCATTGAAAACGTGGGCGACGCTGAACCTGTT